>PVKC010022051.1:0-17853 GCA_004027635.1 Crocidura indochinensis
GTCTAATAGGCTTGACAGGGCCCAAAATCTTATTTAAAATGCAGAAGTCAGGTGAGAGATTTAATACAGCAGAGAAGGCATTTGGTTGCATGTTGCCTACTTGGGTTAGATCCCCAGCACCACAAAGTCCTGAGTGTCTAGAAAGATCCCTGAGTTCAGACCCAGAAGCACACACTAAGGACAACTGAGCCCCAAACCAGAAAATAAACAAAATTATAAAAAATGAAACACAGAACTCAGTTTCCAGCTGAGTGGAACATGAGCCTACCAGATCAGAACTTGACTGTTAATACAAACTGCAGACAGTGTGGCTATGCACTGGGACCCGAGTCTCTCTGGCCCTACTGTAGATGTTGGTGCCTGCCTCCTTTCTCGATCATCCTGATTTATGGGAGAGCTCAAAAGCCTCCTCCTTAGACCTGGGACTCTAGTTTAAACCTGCTTCAGGGAACTGCTGAGCCTGAATATAATTCCCAGCTTCCCTACCTCCTTACTGCTGAGCTAGAAAAATGGTCACAACACTGATTGGGAAGAAATGAGACTGCAATTACTTGTGTTCATAAAGAACTGGATGTTGCCAATTATCATCTAAAATGGTTCAAATAACAACAATGTCCTGTGTTTCATTTATCTAAACTGTAATAATTCAGAAAAGTCATCAGTGCAAAAATAACTCATCCCCTGGGAGTTCTAAGTAAGATTCTAAAATCACCATCTAGGGTTTTCCTGCACCTTGAAGAAGAACCAATGACACCAAGGATGAGCATTGTCCCCTGGCTTGGGTGACTTATACAGAAAATGCACAATACCACCCTAATCCAGAAAACCAATCAGAAATAAGGATGCTGGGGCTGGAGCAGTGGTGCAAACAGTAAGGCATCTATCTGCCTTGTGCGTGCTAGCCTAGGGCAGACCTTGGTTCGACCCCCCAGCATCACATGTGGTCCCCCAAGCCAGGAGTGATTTTTGAGTGCATAGCCAGGAGTAACTCCTGAACATCACGGTTGTAGCCCAAAAATCAACTCCCCCCACAAAAAGCAAGGTGTTACTTCTGGAATATGCTCATGCATTTTAGTTAACAAGTGCATGTGTGCCAGGAGGATGAACCCCAGGTCCAGGATACCTTTGTAGAGGTGGGCATGGAAGGGGTTGCAGAGTCAGTCAGGGGGCTGAAGTGATAATACAGTGGGTTGGCTGAGTGCTTTGCATACAGCCAACTCAGGTTTAATCCCTGGCATCCTATATGGCTCCCCAAGCCTGCCAAGAGTGATTCCTAAGCAGATTCAGGAACAATTCCTGAAGGTCCAAAAATCAAAAAAACAAAACAAACAAAAAAAAATCAGTCAGGAAGCTTATTATTGCCTTTCTACCAGGTCTTGTTCTGAGGACATAAGGGTAAAGTTGTTTTGCTCTAAGAATAGTTTTAGAGCAAAACACATCTAGAGCAAAAATTGGGAGACATGAAGGAGATACAGAAGAGCCACAGAGCTTTTTTTTGATTTTGTTTTGCGCTGTATCTGGAAATGCTCAAGGATCACATCTAGTGGTCCATGGGGGACCATACAGGAGTGTTAAGGGGTTAAACCAGGGTTGGCTTCATGCAAATATCCTACTCATCGTACTATCTCTCCAGCCTTGACAGAGATGTTTGTGCCACATCTGCTGTGCTTAGGACTTTGCTCTCAGCAATCACCTCGGTAGGGCTCAGAAGACCAACAGGGGTACCAAGGAACAAACACAGCAGCCAGGTGCAATCTCATGATAAAGGACGGGGGTTGGGGGAGAGACTCAAGAAAAGAAGCTCTTCAGAAAAAACAATGGGTAACCGTGGATCATTGCTGTGTTGGCTTCTAGGTGTGTAAGAGCCTCTGGATCTCACTAGTTCTCAGCTCTCTTTCCAAAGTCATTCCCCACCAAATACCAGGTTCTTACTTCATGTTTGAGATCTCTGCCAATTTCATCATCCCACTGCTTTACCTATTAAAAGGTCTACCATCTTTCAGTCTTAGCCTTTTCTGTAGGGCTGCCTTTTTCTGTAGGGGTCTACCCTAACCCCAAACTTTACCTTTCCTTTCAGAATTGACTCAAAGACCACAGAGAAGTAGTAATACAGCAGAATGACTAAGGGAAAGTGTTTTTCTTTTCTCAGTTTGGGAGAAATTGTGGCTGTGCTGCTTATAAGGGATTGAGTCAGAGATGTTTTAAGGCATGTAGAGCAGAAGGGGACTGTATATATGGAGACCCATCAAAATAATAAAGCTAGTGCCTCTCTATTCACCTACCAACTTTGGTATCTGCAGGGCTTCTTTTTTACTGTAATGAATGAACCCAGTATCTACCAATTCTGTCCCCTCTATAATACCCGAGTTCAGTGCACCAACAGGCCTCTATCCTACATCTTTAATTTTCTTTTCTGGTGAACCTATTCCATAATCTCAACTTGTTATTACATACGCACATAATTTCTCATCCCCACTTGTCTTTTCAGCAATTGCCTCATTTCTCTGCTCCTCTTTATAACAACTCACTGAATGTTTGAGGGAAATTCACTGGGCAAATGGACATTCTTTAACAAAACAAATAAGCATATGCATATGCACATACCCACACAATAATTATAACCATAAAAACCTGGGCCAAAGGAAAATATTATTTCCAATGACCATATCATATTTAAATGCTCACTTTCAACAATCAAGGTATCAAAATAGTCCAAGGGGCAAAAAGAAAAAGAAACGTGAGCACAGTGGTAGGGCATTTGCCTTTCACACAGCCGATCCAGGACAGATGGTGATTCGAATCTCGGCATCCCATTTGGTCCCCCGAGTCTGTCAGGAACGATTTCTGTGCACAGAGCCAGGAGTAACCCTTGAGAGCTGCTGGGTATGACCCAAAAACCAAAAACCAAAAAAAGAAAAGAAACGTGAATAGAACTTGTGAAAACCATAAAACAGATCAATCTAAACATTATATGAGCTCCAGAAGACTGCACTAAGAATATTTAAATAACTGACAACTCTTTACATTTTATGATACATGAATCCACTTTTTCTAAAGCTCAGTGAACCCCAAGACATGAATAGCCACATTGACAGGACTTATTTAATAATTAAATGTATATACTTAAACTGTACTTGAGCAGTATAGGTTAAAATTGCATGCACACACATATGCAGCTTTTTTCAACCCATGTTATGCATTTGTATTTTTTGTTTGTTTGTTTTTTGGGCCACACCCGGTGATGCTCAGGGATTACTCCTGGCTCTGCGCTCAGAAATCGCTCCTGGCTTGGGGGACCATGTGGGACACCAGGGATTGAACCCAGGTCTGTCCTGAGTCAGCTGCGTGCAAGACAAACACCCTACCACTACATTATTGCTCTATGGATGCAGAGGACTATGTGTATTCTAGCCTGAGTTTTACCTTTACAGAGTCAGTACCTCAACTCCTCCTTTGTTCAATGTCAGTTGTGTTATTGTCTCAAAAAACCAATAAGGATACAGAAATCCTGGAAGAAGCATGATGGCAACTTGTCAAATATAAAGATTTCTCTAAGATTATGGGGCAAGAGTAGTGGTGCAGTGGTAAGGTGTTTGCCTTGCATGCAGTTGACCTAGGAAGGACCATGGTTCGATCCCCCAGTGTCCCATATAGTCTCCCAAACCAGGATCAATTTCTAAGTGCATAGTCAGGAATAACCCCTGAGTGTCACTGGGTGAGGCCCAAAAAACCAAAAAAAAAAAAAAAAAATTTAAAAGATGATTTCTCACAAGAAACCAGAATGATCATAGAAAAAATGCTGAGAGAAAAAGAAACACTAAGAATGCAGTTATCTATCAAAGCTGTCAAAAGGTGAGAGAGTAAAATGAACAAAAACTTAATAACCATTAAATCTTCCCTAGGAAAAATGCTTAAAGGGGAGTGTCATTTGAAGAAGCAAAGATAACCAGTATGGGTAGTAAATATATGGGCAAATATTTATAGCAGCATTGCATTTTATTTGTTACTTCCCATTCTTTCTTTTTTGATTTTTGGTTTTGAGGCCACACCTGGTTATGCTCTGAAGTTACTCCTGACTTTGCAATTAGGAATTATTCTGATGGTGTTCAGGGGATCATGTGGAATGCCAGGGATCAAACCCTGCCTGACCATGTATAAAGCAAGTTTAAACTACAGATTGCTATAAATTTAGAATTTTCAGAAAAATTTCTGTAATAACCAAAAAGAAAATAACTATATATTTCAGCTGGAGCGATAGCACAACAGGTCCCATACGGTCCCATATGGTCCCCCAATCCTGTAAGGAGCGATTTCTGAGTACAGTGTGGCCCAAAAACCAAACAAAAAAATTCAAATGTGAAAAATAAGCAATATTTTCCTAAACAACTCATGGGTAAAGGAAATCACTAAGAGAAACTAGACAAATATCTTGAGATTAGTTGAGAAATACAAGATATCAAAATTAGTGAAATGAAGTATAAGCAATTTTTGGAGAAAATATGAAACTATAAATATTTAAATTATAAAACATATTAAATCAAGAATATAACTATATTCTGGAAAAACTAGAAAAAGGCAACTAAAACCAAATTTCATAAAAGGGGAGAAAAAAGAATATAATACATATAAATAAAATTGAGGATAGAAAAAGCAATAGATTGGGGCCAGAGCAGTGGTGCAGTGGTAGGGCATTTGCCTTGCACACGGCTAACCTAGGACAAACTGCGGTTCAATCCCTGGTGTCCCATATGATCACCTGAGCAGGAGTGATTTCTGTGCTCAGAGCCAGGAGTAACCCATGAGTATTCCTGGGTGTGGTGAAAAAACAAAAAAAGAAAAAGCAATAGAATCTAAGAAATTAAAAATTAATTCTTGGAAAAGAGTACCAAAATAAAAACCTTTTGATAGATTGACCCCCCAAAAGAGAAGATATACAAATAAAGTAATATCATATGCAAATAAGTAAAGAAAAAGTGGGAAAGTAATTATTTTAAAGGGGTAAAAAAGAATTATGAATATCAGGAACAAAGTACAATAACAAATTAGATTACCTATATAAAACATGCAAAGTCTAAGAAACACAAATCACCTTAAACCTTGGGAAATGGAAGGTGTAAAATCTGAACAAACCTATAACAAGAAGAGTAAATTGTGAACCAAAAGCTTCCCAACAAGAATAGTCCTGGACTAAATGGTTTCTCTATTGAATTATATATCAAACATTTACATAACTAATACAAATCTTTCTAAAATTCTTCACACAAATACAAAGAAGCAATACTTCCCAACTCTATGAGGCTACTGGATATAAAAAGTTTATGATATCAAAAGCTATCAAAAGTACAAATCACAAAAAAAATAGTACAAATCAAGGGCTGGAAAACAAAAACAAAAACAAAAACAAAAATGGGGCTCGGGAGATAGCATGGAGGTAAGGCATTTGCCTTTCATGCAAAAGGTCATCGGTTCGAATCCCGGTGCCCCATATGGTCCCCCGTGCCTGCCAGGAGCAATTTCTGAGCAGATAGCACAGTGGTAGGGCATTTCCCTTGCATGCAGCTGACCAGAAAGAAACCCTGTTGGGATTCCAGCACCCCATAAGATCGCCCAGTCTGCCTGGGGCAATTTCTGAGTGCAAAGTCAGGAGTAATCCCTGTGTGCCGCTGGGTGTGACCCCCAAAACAATCAATCAACTAATCAAGTTTAAAAAAAAAGTACAAATCAACATCACTTATTGCATATGCAAGAGTCCTTAAAGTCAACAGGATTTTAAACTATTACAGACAATAACCAAGTGGGATTCATTATGGTAAATGTGGCTAACATGAGGAAAAGAAAATATAAATTGATAAAGGGGGGACTCATATAATGATCTAAATTCATGCCTAAAATACATCCCACAATACTCCTTCAAATTTAAACTTAGCAAATTAAAACTCATATATATAAAACCTGTGCACTAGTTCTTCCCTCCCAGAGAAGTGTCCTTGCAGGTATGTATCTCGATCACTTTACTTCCTCTAAGATTTTTTTCTAATCATCTTTTGAGTGAGAAGTTCCCTACTTAAATTTCCATATCCTTCTACCATCTCCTTTCTTCTTAACATCAAAATGTTAGATTTTATTAATATTTCAGTTATAGAAGAATACTTTTTGCTTACTATTTTGGTTAGTTTGATATCCTAATTGGTTAGAACACATTCTGACCTGTAAGTATCCAATTAATACATATTCAGTTGATACTGTGGAGCTTTATCACAGATAAAAGCCCCAGGAAGCCTGAATAGAAAAAGATTGATTGTTGAGCAGACCCCAGTGACTGTTACATTACAAAATATGTCACAAAATGTAATGTGACTGCTACCATGCAAGGAAATAAAAGTGAATCTCATGGGACACCAAGGAAAACATTTAATCCTGTTTATTTATTTATTTATTTATTTTACTTTATTTGGGGCCACACTCAGCAGTGATCAAGAATCATTCCTGGTAGGCCAGGTAGACCTAGTAGAATCATTCATGGAAACCATATGGGTTATTAGGGATTGAATCCTACCCCCTACTTTCTGGCTCCTTAAATCTTGTCAATATTATCAATGATCAGGTCTGGCGAGGTGGTGCTAGAGGTAAGGTGTCTGCCTTGCAAGCGCTAGTCAAGGAAGAACCACGGTTCGATCCCCCGGTGTCCCATATGGTCCCCCCAAGCCAGGGGCAATTTCTGAGCACTTAGTCAGGAATAACCCCTGAGCATCAAATGAGTGTGGCCCCAAAAATAAAAACCAAGATTATCAATGATCTCCTAAATTCCAACTAATAAAAAGCATGCCTTAAGATTGCTTAAGATATACCCTTAAGATTTAAGGGTATCTGAATAAGAGAAGTAGTACAATGGGTAAAGTGTTTCCCTGATCTAGAGTAACAGATTAGGGTTGAATTCTTGGCACTTGATATAGCAAGATCAAGTCCAGCAGGAGTGATTTCTGAGTGAAGAGCCAAAAAGTAAGCCCTGAACACTATCTGATGTGTTCCACCACCACTTAAAAAAAAAAAAAAAGATTCAAAGGTATAAGAGAAAAAGAACAAAGAAAGCTCAGTTTTATCCACTTCAAGCTGTTTCAATGATTTCCTAGAATATTATATTCTAGGGATTTTGAAAGACACACTGCAGTCCATTACCAAGGAAATCTCATATTGTGTTGATGGGGTATCCCTGGAATTCCTATATAATTTTGTAATTTTCCTGCCTTACCCCAAAAGATGATCATCATGCAAATAAATTCAACTATAATTTGGGGGCCGGGTGGTGGCGCTGGAGGTAAGGTGCCTGCCTTGCCTTGTGCTAAACTAGGACGGACTGTGGTTCGATCCCCTGGTTCCCCATATGGTCCCCCGTGCCTGCCAGGAGCAACTTCTGAGCGAATAGCCAGGAGTAACCCCTGAGCATCACCGGGTGTGGCCCAAAAACAAAACAAAAAAAAAATCAACTAAAATTTATGGCAAATGCTAAGGAAATAATTTTCCCCCAAAAGCTAAGAAAAACCCAGCAGTGGGATGTATGGATTCTCACCGAAGAGATCTGAACCATCTCAGCCAAAGGTGGAATTCAAAAAGGACCGTCAGGAATGAGACTTTCAAATGTAGGCATAATATGTGTATAGTAGAGAAAATAGGCAGTAGATAAAGAGGAAAGGGAAACAGACTACTAATCTGGAAATGTAGCTTTGGGTAAGACCTGCAATCACTGAAGATATTTGAGAAAAGGACTGAAGGAAAGAGGGGTAAAAAGGTCATATATTTCCCTATTTGAATGGACCGAGAGAATTCCAGATGTTTTGTAATGTGTTCATTTTTTCCAAGTTCCAATGGCTTAAACTTTTTCAATTTCTCATTGAAATACACCTGAACTTTGATCAGAACTGATTAAGATCCACAGAGCTGTCTCTACTCCTATGATGCAGACACAGTGGTCTAGTCTAAGTTCCCTTCCACAAGAAGTCTTTATACTGCCGTCCATCTGCCTAGGCAGCTCCCCCATTCTCTCAGCCTAGTTAAATTCTCTTCCTTCAGATCATGGCTTAAGCATTTGTGAAACAAACCCCTGACATCCTCATGCCATGCCACACTATACTGCATCATAGCATTCATTACTGAACATATCTGATATGACTTTGAACATGTTTTCTGTGCTAAGCTGAAGCTCCCTGAATAGGGCCTTCCCCCACTTCCCCTTTCCCTAAGTTTGAACATAGAAACTACCCAGTAATTACTGGTGAAAGAGAAAGAAAAGAATCATTCTCAGAAAGAATTGTGGACTAAAAGAAAAATAATTTCACTTTACTCTGCTGTAAACATCTCCCAGACAGGGCCACCTCAGAGGTTGAAGTCAGCAAAACAGTGGCTTTGTTTGCTGTAATGTTTGCTCTGTAATGAGAAAAAAATTCTAGAAAATACATAGCCCCAGACTGTCTGTCATGTTTACTAGTTGCTGGAAAGAGCATCAATAACACTCCTCACATACAAGAGCTTCTTTATAAGATGTCAAATAACTTCCGTTTCTTACATTTTCCCACATACAACTGACTGAATCAGGAATCATTTCCTTTATCAAGAGATTCTTTTCCTTTGTCAATTAGAAATGCTAGAAACTATTCCTGAGCTGAGGATGTTAGAAAATAGTCTTCTTTGTTTAAGAGAATTACATATTTACTCTATGTACAAAATCACCTAATCTGAGTTTGAGGGTGGTAAGTCATTCAGAGATATCTGATGATTACACAGCTTCTAAGATTGTCCCCCTGAATATTTCTCTATTAAACAATGAAGCTGCAAGGTGTAGTAATGTAAATATTAAAATAAAATAATAAAGCACCTAACTGTGCCAAGCTTTAAAAAAAACATGCATTATTCACTAGATCCTCACAACATTTTTGAGGAGAGCTAGAAATATGCAAGTTGATATGATCATCACAAAGGAGCTTGGGGCTTAAATTCAGGCATGACTCCTGTTTTCACTGTACTATGTTCTACACATCACCACACTATTAAGATGTATTTGCAAGCATTTTCATGAACTATTATACAGTTTAAGAATGCTAAGTGGGGGGCCAGAGAGATAGCATGGAGGTAAGGCGTTTGCCTTTCTTGCAGAAGGTCATTGGTTCGAATCCTGGCATCCCACATGGTCCCCTGAGCCTGCCAAGAGTGATTTCTGAGCATGGAGTCAGGAGTAAACCGAGTGCTGCCGGTTGTTACCCCCGCCCCCCGCCCCCCCCCCAAAAAAAAAGAATGCTAAGTGGGGCCAGAGCAGTTAATACAGAGGATAGGGAGCTTGGCTTGTACATGGCCAAACTGGGTTCAATACCCAGAGCCCTTTGGGTTTCCTGAGCTCTGCCAGAAGTACTTCCTGAGTACAGTCCCAAGAATAACCTGAGCATTGCCAGGTATGAGTCCTTCCCCCAAAATAACATTTGTTATATTAGAGAGTTAGAACTAGAACAAATTTAAGAGTTTAGGTTTACATAGATTACTTTTCTCTGAAAAGTGACTCCTATGCTAAAAGATCCTTAAATAAAATAAAAAAATAATTCAACTTTAAAATGTGCAAGAGGGGCTGGAGAGATAGTACAGAGGGTAGGGTGTTTTCCTTGCATTGCCAGGTGTAGCCCCAAAGCAAAATAAACAAAACTGAAAGTGCAGACCATAACAATTTCTCCAAAAGAATACTGTCAAATAAGTGCATGAAAAGAAAATGTCTATAATTAGTCATTAGTAAAATGTAAATCAGAACATTAAATCAGCGCCACTTAACACATTACAGTAGTACACTATAAAGATGAAAAAGATAATAGAAAGAGTTGACAAGAATATAGAGAAAATGGAACTCTTCTAGACTGTTGGTCAGTATACAAAACATGGCCACTGCAAACCAAGTTGGCAGTTTCTCAAAGGGTTAGTTACCCTATGATCCAGAAACTGAACACTTAAAAGAGAAATGAAAAATATAAAAATACCCAGAGCAGCATTACTCGTGAGATAAAGTAGAAACCACTTAAATATTCATCAACAGATAAATGAAATGTGGCACAATGACACAATGAAATATTACCGAGCTATGAAGAAGAACAAAGTACTAATCAATGATACCACAGGATGACTCTTTAGAAAACTATGCTAAGGGGCCCGGGAGATAGCATGGAGGTAAGGCGTTTGCCTTTCATGCAAAAGGTCATCGGTTCGAATCCCGGTGCCCCATATGGTCCCCCGTGCCTGCCAGGAGCAATTTCTGAGCATGGAGCCAGGAGTAACCCCTGAGCACTGCCAGGTGTGACCCAAAAATCAAAAGAAAACTATACTAAGAAAAAAAAAAGACTTATTTGACCCCACTTATATGAAATATGCAAAACAGGCAAACCCACAGAGAAAAAAAGGTAATTATTTAATAGTTCTCCATGGATAGTGGTTAATTCAGGAGTGAGGTTGACATGGTAAGGGTTTTTATTTGGGGGTTATACAAGTTTTTTAAAATTGTATTGATATTTGCTTACCAAGCTGTATGCTTGGAATGGATGAATTATATAAAAAGCTGTTAATATTTTTAAGTTCTTAAAATTAACATAAACACAGCTGCAGGACTGGAGGAAAGGCACTTGCCTTGCATGTAGTTCTGACTGATGCAACCTTGGTTCAAATCCCTAACACAACAATTCTTGAGTATTGGCAGAGTCACTCCTGAGTACAAGAAGAGCCAAAAACAGCCTAAGCTAGGTGTGGTCCAACCATCCTAGCATCCACCCAATCCATATATATATTTACTATATATATGTACATATTTATATATGATATAAAGCATACATATTTGTATATGATATAGAAAAGCTATCAAAATCACTTTAAATCAGAGGGTTTGAGGTTTTTTTTCAGTATTGTTGGTTAGGATTCTAATAATTTTGTAGTAATTGCCTTGTATCCTCCAAATGTCTATTTGTGACATGACTTAGAATTATATTTATGAATTGGGGCCCGGGAGATGGCATGGAGGTAAGGCGTTTGCCTTTCGTGTGGAAGGTCATCAGTTCGAATCCCGGTGCCCCATGTGGTCCCCTGTGCCTGCCAGGAGCAATTTCTGAGCATGGAGCCAGGAGTGACCCCTGAGCACTGCCGGGTGTGACCCAAAAAAAAAAAAAAAAAGAATTATATTTATGAATTATGTACAAGCAGACCTAATGCTCTTTTCATTACCTGAATGTCTTGGGAATCTATATATTTACAATACCATCCATCATCTAACCAAAAGAAAACGCTGTTCATGTTTCTTCAGCTCTTCTTTCAGCCCTCACATTTGTTTCAACAGTAGGAAATCCTATGTAAATTTTGTTATAGATCGAATTTATCTTTAATTATTCACAGTCATGCTCCTGATGTTTAGATCAGAACATGGGAGTATAGAAGATGTTTATCTAGTATTTGTTGAAAAGAGGTTATGTTCTTCTTAAAACGAAAACCTCTAAGGAAAAAACAACAACAACAGGGCTACAGAAATAGTACAGTGAATAAGGAACATGATGTGCATGCAACTAACCTGAGCACCACCTAAGCAAGTCAGTCTCCTGAGAGTCACCAAGAAGAGCACAAGCTCTTCACATGCTGGATGTGATACACCCATCTTGCCACTCCCTCCACCACGACCACCCCCCGCAAATTCATAGAACCACATCTCTAATACAAAGTAGCAATCAAAATCAAACCTAAGGTTTTTTTTTAAAGTATCATTGACTGTTAGGATTCTAATAATTTTATAGCATTTGCATTATATTTTCTAAATATATAGTAAGGAGCAAGCCCTGACCACAGCTTGTGTGGCCAACTCCATTCCTCCAGATTAACTCCCTCATCTGACAATTTTTAAATTTATTTCTTCAAATGAAGACTACACAGAAGTTTTCTTTGCTTTTCCAATAGCTGAAACATATTGTTTAATTCTGAAAGGAACAGATATGCTATGCTGCTAGAATATGTAGAAATAAAACATAATAACTTTATTCAAGTTTGCGCGTTACCTGATCCACAAATATTTAAAAGATAGTTTATTTTATAAAAACTTACATTTGTAAGCAATGGATTGACCATAACAGAGGGCTTAACCTGGAATACATGGATAGGCTTAGAGGTCCATGACCCCTAAGATGGTACGTAATGGTATCTTAGATGCATATTGGCAAATGTATCTTTTTGGTGAGAATTCATAATGCAATCATATTTTGAAAGAATTTTATGACCCGAGATTAAAAAATTACTTAACTAGAAACAGAGTCACAAAGTTTTTTAAACATGAGTTTGTACAATAAAATAATAACCAACAGCTCCATCTATGGGTAAGTCATTATCACCTACTAGAAATAATGACAACTACCAAAGATCAGTGCATCTTATGAATGCTTGTGTTTAAATCTTCAGTGTCACTCTAGTGGGGATTTATTAACTATAATATCACAGTTTTTTCCAGATACAGATGCAAAAATTAGGAGGCTGTTGATGAATTCTACTTACAGTACTTCAGCACCAAAAAATTGGGCAGTTATGCTGATATATATATATATACACAGTTCAACATGTCAGTCTTAAAATGCTTATTTATAATGAAATCTATATAAAACCGTTAAAAACTTTTTCTATTTACATTTTTAAAAAATGAGTATAGTTTCCTTTGCCGTTACTTGTCAAAACTGACTCTTAAACTCCCACCCTCTTTACCCTTATCACTACTTGTGACAGACAAATCACAAGACCCAAACATATTGCTTAAACAAACTCTTCTAAAAAGATAGATTGCTTAAAAACATTCAAAACTGTAGATGAACTTTCATTTATACATTTCAAAGGGTGGTTCAACAAAAATATGGAAAGCCTTTTTCAAATTCTCAGTCCAACATGAATGTGCAATTTCAATGTAAAGATAGCATAATATGAATAATTTGTTTTCTTGAACATAACTGACACTTTTCCTCTGGGTGAGAAAATGTTTCTTCTCTGCTTCACAAGGAAAAAAATTTTTAATAAGTTATCTTAAAGAAGGGGGAGGTGGAAGGAGGTGGGAAAGGTAGATAATTCTGGCTTCAGGAACTTTGTTAATAAAGAAATATGGCCTGTTTGAAATGTTTACATTTAAATAAATAAAAGGCAAGTATGCTGCCTAAGCACAAAGGAATAACAATATAATAAATTAGCATATAATTGGTGAGAATGTACAAACCACCCAAAAAACACTTCCTACTGGTTAGGTTTCTGATTTCCACTATCCAACAAGAATTCTTCAATGCCAGTATTTTTCTAGTTATTTTATAAACTGAATTGAGCAAATGTTAAATGTAAAATGTTAACCAATTCAACACTTCCAAGGATCTTAAAAAACATTAAGATTAAAACAACAACAAAACTGTTCCTGACACACCAATTCAAAACACAAACTATTCACGTTCTCCTTCTTTTGGATGGTGTTTTGCTTAGTAGAAATCAGCGGAGGAACATTCACAGGAAAAGTCTCTTTCCATTGCAAGACAAACTTTTCCATTGGCCATGGTCCAAGAAAGAATTTCAGGTCTTACATCACTATAGATGTGCATTTCTCTCTTTTTCCCTTTCTTCTTCTTCTTTTATTTTTTTTTTAAAGTACATTCCCCTGTGAGTTTTATCTAGTTTTAAAATGCTGCTCCTGCAGCAATTGCTGAAACACTGCTGTTTCGAGGTCCACAACTTAAGTATGGGCAAAGTGCTCTCTACAGATTCCAAAATACAAGGGCTTCCCAGGACACTTGGTAACCAAGTAGGCTTTTAAAGTGCACTCCTATGTGTCCCAAATACTAGGACCGTTCAGCAGAACTCTGAGAGGGGCTGAGCTCAGTTCCATCCTCTGTGCTACTGTCTATGTCCTGCTCCATTGCAGTCTCATCATCATCCAACTGCTGACTGGTGAAGTTATTAAGTTCAAGGAGCCCACTAGGCTCTACTACCACGTTGGAGCTGGCATGACAAGGAATAGCATATTGGGGAATAGCCTGAAAGAAAAAAACCACAGAAGAGAGTTTTATGGTAAGAAAAAGCAATGAAGAAACTTTGTCAACAAAATTAAGAAAGGAAGAAACATTTATTGAATAATAATCATTATGCAGCAGAAACTGTGTTAGGTTCTTTTACATAAATCCTCCTAGCTTAATAATGTTATGAGAAACTATCATTCCCATTTTACAAATGAAGAAATTCAGACGATAAATTACTTAGTAAAATATCTAGTTACAGCCAGGAGTCAATGTAATCATGTACAACTCAAATTGGGTCACACCTGGAAGCCCCAGTTTTATTCCTAATTCTATGCTCAATGGTTACTCCTGGCAAACTTGGTGGACCAGATGGGGTCTGAGGACTGAACTCAGGTTGGCCATAGGAAAAGCAAATACTTAGGAGTTACTCCTGGCTTTGGGCTCAGGCATTACTCCTGGCAAGCTCATATGCTCTCCTGATAGTTCCATTTTCCAAGGCAGTATCAATTTGGCAAAAAAAAAAAAAAAAAAAAAAAGTAAAGAAAACAATCTGATACGATGCAAAGAGAAAGGGAAATAAAGTATGATTTCTAATGGTAATTCTTTAGTTGCAATCTATTTCTATGCTTGGTGAAAGATGAGTTTTAGAATGAAAGGAACATGACACACAGAAAGATCTACTGCAATTGAATGATAATTCATTATGTTCACTAGCCTGTACTTACCAAAGCAGGACAATAGCTATGACAAAGATTTTTTTAGTAACATTGAAACAAACAAACAAAAAAGCAAAGCTTTATGGTTAAAACTCAAGTTAGATATAAAAATTACTAGTTAGAAATATTCTCTTATACAGCATGCTTCTTTCTGACATTTAAGAAAGATCTTACTGATAGTCCCAGAAACCATAAATTTGTATCAAGATTAGATGTGAATTTTCCTAAAAAATGGTCTTGAAGTTAAGTTTACATAGATGCGAAATCTAATTATATAGCATGAGCTTTTGTTTCTTTGTTTTGGTTTTGGGGTCATACCTGGAAATTGTCAGGGGTTACTTCTGGCTCTGCATCAAGGAATTACAACTGGAAGTGCAAAGGGGACCATATGGCACACAGAATATTGAGCCTGGATTAGATATGTGCAAGGCAAGTCCCCAATTGCAGAACTTGCTACAGGCCCTCTCAAGAGTCTGTAAGCAGAGATTGGGAGCCTAAACCTTTACCCCATAAAGTTGCTCAATTTTTGAGGGTTATCTGCTCAATTAACATGGGCAAGTATGACTTCCATGTACAAATAAAGCTGACATATGTTGTGTCAGCTGGTGTGGGGGTGATGACTACCTACCAAATGTAATATGTAGCAACAGCCAGTAATTTTCTATATAAATTTGCATACTTGTAATAGGTATTATGTCAAACTTGGCAAATGCCATCTTAGAGATATCTTTTTGCTATGCTAAACTGACTCTTCTTGTGATGTCCTAAAACATTCAAAATTCACAATCGTCCTCCCAACCCCTCCAGACTTCTCATGTTCCTTCCAAATTCTTACCTGGATGATAATTTCTGCTGGACTTTCTTCAGCTTTCTTTTGGCCTATATTCTGAATACGCATGAACTGGCCTGTCGTAGGCACTCCTGGCACATCAATTTTCCTTGTTGTTAGAGAAGGACCAACAGCAGATGGACTTGAACAGGACTCTCTACATTTCTGTTGTTGGGGAGTAGAATTTGCCATACCTGCTACCACCACATGAGTAGAAGGCAATGATCCTGCTTCACCAGCGAGCATACTAGTGGCAAGAGCCTTCTTTGGAGGGTCCACTACCATATGCTCTACATTTGTATCGATCTGAGCTTCCATCAAAGACATTTTCAAAATGTCTGATACTGCTGTCTTCTCAGAGGACTGAATGGGAGATATGCTTGTAACTGGTGATGTCAGCTTAGGCACAGAACTGCCACCAGTTATCTTTGTAACTGTGGGAGGCTGGCGCCCCTCAAAAGTTATCTTTGTAACAGAGGATCCTTGGGTTATAACTGGCTGCTCCACCTGAAAATAAATTGGGGTTGTGTGTGTTACAGCTACATATCTTTGAGAAAACTATCAAATATTCCAGACAATATGGCAATAGAAACATTTGTACATATGGATGACATTTTGAAGATCAGTGTTTTAATAAGACTGGATGGGAATGTATATAATGAAAAAAAAGGAACGGTTGAAAGAACATTTTTTCAATCAGCCATGGTTCATAGTGGTAGAGAAGAAAAGGTCGCAACAGGCCTATTTTCCTTTAAGATTTAAATGCCCACACAGTTTACCTTCAACTCATCTCAAGTTACTTCAAATAATTTCGAGCTTTTTAAAAAAATAAAAGGCAGGACTTTTTTTCCATTTCTTAATTCAAATTACATTCATGCAAACATATTCTATATACACACATACATATCACTCCAATCCCACTGAACTTCCTAATATAGTTACCTTTTGAATATCCACAAATAATTCCTTTGCAATCTAGAAAATAAATCTAGAAGATAAATGTATTGACTAGGTAGTGGCAATAGAAACTAAAAGAAAATCCTTATTGAAGTTCCTTAAAAGACTAGTTTACTTAGGATTATTGCCATAAAAATGAGAGCTTACAAGGTATAAAATTAAACATATTTTACCTAAAAAATAAAAATAATTTATGACTAGCATTTTTATGCACTGCTGATCAATGCTGAACTGATTAAAATCTGCTTACAAAATTTTCATGTACTACAGTATGCATTTCTTTCCTAATGCCAACTTTCTGATGGGGGTTGAAAGTAATACCCGGGTAATGAGGCTTTTGAGTTTCCTCTTGCCAGGAGAAAGCACTGCTAATCATGATATTGTCATGATGTTCTTATTATTTTCCATGAACAGGGAAGTTTAACTTTGCATGCTATCAATATTCCGTTACCTGGCTTGCTGGCTGTTTCTCTGATGAGGCTGGGAGCGGCATTTGGCTCTGGGGAGTTTGGGGTTGCACGTAGATTTTTGGTTGGTTCGGAGCCTGTTGCAGTTTAGGGAGTTGCTGCGTGGTTTTCACTGCAAGCACCTGTACTACAGTTTGCGGGGGCTGTGCCACTAAGGTAGGAAGCTGCCTGTCTTTGGCCACCATCGGATGTTGTGTGTGCTGTACATCTGGCTTGGGCTGTGCTTGTTCTTGCTGGAGAGGGGTGAGTTTTTGATGCCTGATGGAAAGCTGGGGCATTTGCGGGAGTTTGTGCTGGAGCTGGTCGGCCTGTAAGTGGATGGTTTGCTTCTGTTTCGTCTGGAAGCACTGTAGAGTTTTCACTTGTAGCTGAGTCTGTTCCAGTTGAGGCTGGCTAAGTTTCTGCTGTTTAGCTGACTGGGTCAGGGCAGATCGGTAAAACAGACCTGTCTGAGGGTCTAAAGTGTCCATCTCTTCAACCTCGCCCTCCTCTGTTCCAAGTTCCTCACTGTGTTTGGTAAAAGCAGTGTGACTGCTTAATGCCTAAGTAAAAGAGGCAAAAGTAAGAATGCAGTAAGAAAAACACCTAATATTGCTACAATTACTTCAAACCAGAAAGACTTGATTATAAGATTCATTAATAATTTTCTAAAGAGTCTAAAAAGACAACTTGTCAAGGTTTTCTAAACCTAAGGGGGGTATTAGAATAAGGTTCTCACGCGAGATAGCATGGAGGTAAGGCGTTTGCCTTTCATGCAAAAGGTCATCGGTTCGAATCCCGGTGCCCCATATGGTCCCCCGTGCCTGCCAGGAGCAATTTCTGAGCATGGAGCCAGGAGTAACCCCTGAGCA
>PVKC010022052.1:0-17864 GCA_004027635.1 Crocidura indochinensis
AAAGAAAGAAAGAAAAGGTAAATTCATTAAGACGGATAGCAGTTAAGAAGTGAAATGGAGAAAGAATAGGGGATAATTCTCAATAGTCAAAGGGAGTTTTTATGCTAATCCAGTCAAAAGTTGGATTAAAGTAATGACACATGATTTTAAACACTTAACTGAAATAACTGAAGGTAATAATTATACTTGGACCAGGAAACTTTATGATCAATGAATCATATGTCAAGAAAATTGCTAAAATTATTGGTTAGGATGAAGAAGGGGGAAAAGATGAAGATTTTAGGCAACACAATAATTGGATCACTGATGACAGTGTTTGGGGAAACCATATAAAATGCTGAAATGAAACCTGTGCCAGTCACATGCAAGGCAAGCTCCTTACCTACTAAACTATCCCTCTGGCTCCCAAATATTTTTAACAACCAAGAAAAAAGAAAGAATACCATGCATCAAAGGATGTGTTGTTAAATACATTGCATTATGCCATCATTCTCCTTGGTTACTTACATGGTTTCTTGTGTCAAAGGCCAACCCTGGAATATTTTGAATTCTCTCTCATTCCTACTTTCTCTTTCTATATTCTTTTCCATCTTTCCATAGCCAACTAACAAAGTTTCCCTAGTCTCTTTCCTATAAACCAGATGAGATAAAGAAATCTACTAGCAGGGTTTCCTCTGTCTCAGAACCTTCAACAGCAAGCTCTCTTGTTTTAGTCTAATGCTTCCTTCCCAAACAGATGCCCCCACAACACCCCACTGGCACAGGCCAGTGATTTCCCAATCACCAGCTATAGAACTCACTGTTTCTTTTTCTCTCCAGAGCACATAGGTCAGCACTTCCAAAGTAGCCTGAACACATTGAAACAGATGCTACAATTTGTGTTAAGTCACATCCAAGTGTGAGCCACAGGTAATGTGCACTTGCATCATATGGTAATATTCTTAAAAATATATGGCACCAGAGCTCGAGTGGTGGCACAAGCTGTAGTGCATTTACCTTGCATGCGCTAGTGGTTTGATCCCCCCATGTCCCACATGGTCCCCTCAAACCAGGAGCAATTTCTGAGTGCAGAGCCAGGAGTAACCCCTGAGTGTCACTGAGTGTGGCCCCAAAGCATATATATATTTTTTTGTGGCATATATATCTATAGATAGATAGATATATATGTGGCAGGGGGGACCGGAGAGATAGTACAGTGGAAGGGTGTTTGCCTTGCACGCAGCCGATTCAGGACAGATGGTGGTTCAAATCCCAGCATCTCAAATGGTCCCCTATGCCGGCCCGGAGCAATTTCTGAGCATAGAGTCAGGAGTAATCCTGGGTGTGACCCCAAAACAAAAATGTGACGGGGCCAGAGCCAAGGATACAGCTCAGTGGCAGAGCAATGAGTGAGGCCTATGTGAGGCCCTAAATTCCATAGACAGTGCCACTACTACATCATCCTCCATTACCATTAAGCTTCAATATGACTATTTAAAGGAATTATTTTGCTCTACTACATATATCTTTTCCTTATTCTTCTGATTTGTACAGTATGGGAATGTGTGTAAGTGATCAGATTAAAATTGCCCCACATTTCTTTCTTTTTTTTTTTTTTGGTTTTTGGGCCACACCCAGTGACGCTCAGGGGTTACTCCTGGCTATGTGCTCAGAAGTCGCTCCTGGCTTGGGGGACCATATGGGAAACCGGGTCCGTCCTAGGCTAGCGCAGGCAAGGCAGGCACCTTACCTCCAGCACCACCGCCGGCCCCATGCCCCATATTTCTTATGCTTCCAACATACCTAATTCGTTAAAAAAAATTTGCTAAGGGGCAAAAAATAAACAAATAAACAACAGAGATATATGCATTAATCAATGCAACATAAAACTGTTTCTTTAATTTCCCCTCCCCCTTTTATGGAAGCAACATCCAGTGATGTTTAGGGTTTACTGTTAGTGGTATATGGGAACCCTATGAGGTGCTGGGATCAAAACTAGGTCAGCCAAGTTACAAACACTGTATCTACTGTACTAAATCCTCAGCCTCATACTTCTTTCATGTTAAATGATTCATCTAATTTATTTGAGTCTCTTGGGAACATAAGGAAAGTCTTGCATACCAGTTACTTACTAGTGAACCCTTAGTTATCATGTGGCTTTCTTATGGACAGTTTGAAAATGCTGCCTTTTTAACTCCTATTTATATATTTGGTCAATTACAATAAAAACGTCAATACATTCATGTCAACGAATGCCATGAATATAGCTTTTCATGGCCCATTTCTTGTTGGATTCTGAGCTGAGAAAACAATTTGGTCTTTTGGCTCTATTTTATGTACTGAGAAACCACATATCAAAGCTGAATCCAATAAAGAAATACATACAATAGATGATAAACCAACATGGCCACAGAAACCAAGAAGTGCCTCAATATGTCGATTTCTTGAACAGAGATAAATACACAGGGCACAGTATCAGTTGATAGCAGGCATGCTGCTAACTTGTCTCTAGCTCAGACTGCTAGATGAGAAGAAATCTCATCGATTAAGCAAAACATTTTGTTTACATTTGTCAGACGTGATAGTTAAAAAAAAATAAAATATTTCAATACAGCCAACATCTAGATGTTTGCTGAAGGAAGAAATCGATTGGAAGTTTGTTTCCATGTCAAGCAACTTGATGCTTGAATGTAGATCTGGAATAACTTTATCTCTTCCAAGTTTAGTTTCTTTTGAGAAAATGTCTTGCCTTACTCCTGGCCTTTTGCTCCTCAGTGCAAACTAGCCACCTGGAAAAGAGAAAATTCTTTTTCTATTCTAAAATGGCAACACATTTAGAAGCAAAAGGGAAAGTGTATAAGTTCTAGCTTAAAAACCACCAATGCCCTTGAGGCTGCTTTTCAATTTTAGGATTCTGCAGCTGAGTCCAAAATAGGAGGCTCATCCCTGCCATAAAACTGTGCCAAAGCTGTCATATGAGATTAGATAATTCATACATATATACACACACATGCATTTCTTTTTTTTTTTTTTTTTGGTTTTTGGGCCACACCCGGCGGTGCTCAGGGGTTACTCCTGGCTATCTGCTCAGAATAGCTCCTGGCAGGCATGGGGGACCATATGGGACACCGGGATTCGAACCAATCACCTTTGGTCCTGGATCGGCTGCTTGCAAGGCAAACGCCACTGAGCTATCTCTCCGGGCCCCACACATGCTTTTCTTGAAGTAAATGGAATGATAAACTATGCTCACTTTTATATGTATTATGGAAAGCACACGGTTACCCTTTTGATAGATACTGAATGTAATCATCTTAAAAGCTTCAAAACATTTATGAACTCTTTGCTAAGAATAATCAACTTTTGGTTGCTGAACTTTATTTTTCCAGAAATCATGCTAGCTGGAAATTTATTAGGTACCTTTGAAGGTCATAAAACTTCAATCAATTTTAGAATGTCAGGGCTGTCTAGCATATCCCAAAACTCAGTATTCTAAGTGTCAGTGCGACTTAAAGATGATCATCTTTTGAATCCGTCACTGACTTCCACAATTTTCACAGGGAAGAGAGACACAGTAAACTTGCTAGAAACCAATGTTTCCTTGAAAAATTCTCCACGACTCATCCAAACAGCCATCTATTGTTCTCTGGTATAGACAGACTTTGCTTTAAATCTTCATGTTTTTTTCGAAGTACTCTTGCTTGTTAATGCCCTGACCTTGGCATCTGCGCTCAAACGACAGCTAATGCGATCTGCTTCAACAATGCTGCCTATTGGCAGGGAATATAAGCATGCCTGATGATGTCACTGAACTCATTAGAGATATATTTGACATCTTGGCCCAAGAGAACATACTTATTAAACACAACCTTAGAAGACAGAGTGTGGCCTGCTGATAAGTAAAGTGAAACAATGCATGGTTTGTCCTGCTATAAAAATAGCACTTTGACCAGTAAATAGGATTTCTGCTCTTATCCCTCTAATTATGGAAGCAAAGCAAACTGAATGATAACTTACGTAAGAGATAATTATCTGCATCTCTCAGATGTAGGCATTCTATGGGAAATTAGTGAAGATCTAAACTTTAACCAGTGACAAAACAATTTCGCCCAAGAACAGAAGATCTTATTACTACTGAGATGGCATTATTGGAGAAAATGTTATTTATATGTAGATATAGATATATACATATACATATTTATTTGATTGTAACATCTAGATTATGTACTTAGTTCAACTTGGGTATTTGGGGACTGATAATACTGACAAAATGTTGATTTTCAAACACTCGAATCAACTGCGATCCTCACAACCTATCTGTTCAGTAAGAGTGGCTGACCTGGATATGACAGAGAGGAAGGAAAGCTTAAAAAGGTCAGAGTGTCACTTCTGATCTTTGGCATCACAGAGCTGCCTACACACATTAGGAAACAAGCACCTATTTTAATGTGGGCTTTCCTTTGACACTTGGAAAAAGCAAATCTTTTTCGTAGCGTTTAAGCTCAAAAAATCAAGTCCCCCCAATGGAGTTTCTGAGATTTTTCCAAACAAGATGACTTTTAGATATGTGAACTGTTTTTCCTCCTCTGTGGAGCAATATCACCTTAGAAAGTTGGTCATTAAACATAATTAAGCAATGAATGCCAGAAATATAAACAAAAACACTTGGTCTCCAAATTAAAATGAAGAGAAAGAAGTTTGGAAGAATCTTTCTTCATGGCAGGTTTAGACCATGACAGGAAGAGAAATGCATTAGTGTCAAATATTAATAATTTATTTCCCCCAATTCTGCATGTTGCCTTAAAGGAAATACAGGTATGTCACCAAATGTATTTATCCATGGTCCTTATTCTGTCCTCAAGTTAGTCTTTCTATCTACACTTTCAGAATCATGAAAAACATCTGGCTACTGTCTTCTTTTAGCTTGTGCCATTCTTCCTGACTTCCTTTCTTCCAATCTTTTGTGCTGTATCACTTTCCTCTATACTTTGCAATGCATGAACTGATGTATCCACACAGGATTTCCAATACTCAGAGCATGCCCTTCTCTCCCTTCAGCCTCTCTGTAAGTGATGGCATTCATTTCCATACTTTTTAGTACTATCTGAAAGTTGATGATTCCCACATTTGAATCTCAGCCCTAATATCTCTTTCCTCAGATATTCACACTTAACATATACACATCTCAAGACTTAACCAGTTCTGTTTGGTTTTCCAATCTCAATAAGCTGGGCTCCAGCACAGTAAGGCAGAAACATTCGAGTCTATCTGATTCAATAAAATCTATCTATTTAACTGCTATCTCATAAATTTCCCCTAGTATTTATTCTTGTTTCTATCTCATCTAATAGAAGCTTCCATTATTTTATCTCTAGATCAAGGAAATAGCTTTCTTTTGCTTGATGAGTGCTTATTCACTGTACCTCACCCCAGAGTCATGTTTGTATACTTTCCTCTGTGGTCTCTGCAGTTATTATCTCTGGACACTTGTATGTTGCCTCTCCCAACTCTTGAGTAATCAAGCTACTACATTTAATTATTCCTAATTTCTATTTTTTATAGCTAACAGATCCACCTTAAAATCAGTGCTTCATACAGCAGTGAGTGGTCTTAAATTTATAAAACTAGACTACATTCACAATCTAACAAACACTTCAATAAACACTTCAATTTTTCAGACTCCCCATGGCACCCAGAATAAAGCTCAGCTTAAAAGTTCGCCTATGTAAATTTAATTCCTACATCTCTCTCCAATGCCACCCCATACTACTCATTCTATATTTATTAGCCACCCTGGCTTTAGCCTAAGTTTCTGGAACATGTTACAATTTTCCTACCTTTCTTTAACTAATGTAGCTGCTCCTGCATGGGCAGTTTTTTCTGCTATTACTAGCATGTTATTTCCTGTGTATGCTTTAAGACAGGGGTCTTGAACTCGCGGCCCGCGGGCTGTTTCCAGCCCTCCGTACAATATTTTGTGGCCCTGCCCTAGAGAAATCTTTTTTTGCTTTGTTTTGTTTTGTTTTAGTTGTTTAGATCACATCCCCCAATGTGCAAGACTTTGCACTCAAGGATCATCCCGACTTGCCTCCTACGGTCCCCAGGTAAATTGAGTTTGAGACCCCTGCTTTAGGATGAAACAAAAGCAGTGTCTTTTCCAAGAAGTCTCTCTCCTCCTAAAATATTTTAGCACCCTGATTACATTCTTATCATAACTTGCAATTATTTACTCATTAAAAATTTAGTTAAAAGTTAATTAACCTTAATTCCCAGGATGTAGAAATCAGTCATTTTGCTGAACTCACCACTGGATATATCCAGCAAAATGACCTTATTACATTTTTTTTAACTAATGAATGAATGACTAAGTTAACAAATGACTATTGTTTTTAGTATTTTTGCATTTTGCATTTGTGATTTTCCCACTTCACAAATAATTCTAAATCAGATTTATCTCTTTCTTATAAAGAAGATTTGAAAGGCAAATTAATAACAGACATACTTCAGGGAGAAAACCACTTAAAAATACCAGTCCATAGTGAGTTATTTAAAAACAGTGCTTTATTTACCCACTGATGTGCTTCCTGTGAATATTTCTTATCTATTAACCAAGGAAATTTCTCTAAGGAATGCCATGAATCCAAAAGTAATTAAATCAATATTTTTTATGAAGATTCCATAATTCAGACCACTAATTTAGTTCTTTCTCCTATCTAATAAGTTTAATTTTTGATATATTTTCTCCATTTTTCCAAAAGCAAGATGATTTTGTAATAGAACTATGCTTTTAATACAACAGATCAAATACTTTTTATACTACACAGATGAAAACATTACAGATTTTCTTGAAAACATAATTCATTTAGTAAATCAGGGAGAAAGCAGGAGAGGTATGAAAGAGGAAATTCTTCTCAATGTTGCTGTTGAGCATTAAAACAACTTACATTAAAGAGAATCTTCTCAGGAATCTTCTAGAAAATGTCTAGAAAAAATGTCTAGACTCTATTATTTTCTCTTTTTGGTATGAACACATTTGAACTGCTTACGTTTGTCATTTTCTGACACATATATTTCTACTCACACATCTATTTCTGATGGCTATGACATTATTTACAATTGGTCACTCTTTGTGGCCAATTTTTTTCCTAATTCATCTGCATGTTCATAAAATGCCACATTAACTACCACCGCTGTTTAGTTACTGAATTCTAATGGGTGACATAAACAAACAAATGTGTGTGTGTGAATGTGACAGGCATGAAATCAGATCTTGCTGAGTTCTGACTAATGATATTCACTTGTGGTCTTACTGGTCGAAATATGAGTCAGTGATGCATATTTTTTAGAGTGAAGGTTACAATAATTGCTTTTGTATTTGCATGTCTTTTTACTTTACAAACTACTAAATGATTTTGATTTGTTCCCAGAAAATGTCTTACAATATCCACCTCAATGCATTTTCCAGCTGAAATGCTTCCAAACACAGTATTTCCTTCTGAGTATCAAACCATGTGAAAACATTCATGCCCTTTAAAAGGTATTTTATACAAATGGAGACAGAAGATAGGAAGAAAATCTTATACAACTAAAGAGTAACACTAAGCCAGTGTTCCATAGTTGGGTGCCTCCTAAATGCTATTATCATAGTTGGGAAAGATCTTGAACATTATACTCAGTCCAATTACCTATAGAAATGTGAAACCAGTAATGACTGTTATATGAATAATCTGTGGTTTATGAACCAGGGAACCAGGTAGGGAAGACATCTATTGAAATTTAAAGACTCAATTCTACAATTTACATAACCTGTGGTAAAATGACAATATCAAGCAAAGAAAAACATACTGATTAATAGCTCTATTTATTTCAGAACCCACACTGAAATTTTCATTTTCCAACTACTTCCATTTCCAGGGTTGTTGACCATTTTTGTTTAATAATTTTTTGGAAGAGTGGTGGGGAAATGAGAGCATACCCAGTATTGTTCAGGGTTTACTTTTGGTTCTGTGTTCAGGGAAACTATATGTAGTGTGAGTTGCCCACATGAAAGGCAAGTACCTTAGTTTCTGTATTACCTCTCTGCCTTTTCTATACTATAGTTGTGATATAGGGGTACTATAGTTATCCCACAATTATAATAAAGAAGAACAGGTAATGTGTTCAACTATATCAAATAAAAGGGTAAAAAAGGGCAGCAATATCTATAACAAGTACATACTACAAATTAAAAGCTGTAATCAAGTACTAGTTCACGGGAAGACATAGATTGAGATCCATGCCTCTGTTCAACAGCTAAAAATGTAAACAGATGCCTAAATCTCGAAACCAAGGTAAAATTTTCAAAAGTGTCAGTGAGATTCAAGAAGAAATAATGTGGAATAAAGAGCTTCAGAATTCTTTTGGCACCAATCAAGTCTAT
Organism: Crocidura indochinensis; assembly: GCA_004027635.1. Taxonomy (NCBI): domain Eukaryota; kingdom Metazoa; phylum Chordata; class Mammalia; order Eulipotyphla; family Soricidae; genus Crocidura; species Crocidura indochinensis. The sequence goes on from PVKC010022052.1 coordinate 8,399, forward strand.
TCTTCAATAAGTCTGAATGAGTTCCATTATGTGAATAGGCTATTGGCACATATCTGTGGTTCCTTTCATCAAGGGGACAGAGAGGTGGGCTAAGAATTATGATTCTGTAAGCGTTTGGAAACTTTTTAGAATAATTTCCTCCTGGAAAATATAATTATCAATATTTATGGTCTTATTAATATAGGAAAAAATTAGATGTTCTACATGAAGAATTTTTAAAACCTAAGAATAGAGAAGCTATAACTGACAGATGCTGAGGTCAAGCTATGTCGTCTTTTACAGCTAATACAAAACCTATTACAACACTGGGTACACAGTGCTGGGTTGTCAGAAGGCACATGTGTCTTTAAACTCTTAACCACAGATTAGACGCTTGCTTCCTGAGGGTTTTTAGTTTCTTTTAAACAGATGGTCCAAAGTGAGGATGAAGAAAGCTGTTTTGATCCATTGTGTAGGTACAGAATGTTATCTTTGTTTTGTTTAAGCATTACATTGCCTGGAGTTAAATAATTGGGTGAAAATCCTTAGCTTCACTTTGAAGCTAGAGCACATGGAGACAAAGTGTTTAATAATTTTCTTGTGTATTTGCATAAATGTTTACTCTCCTGCAAATATGAATATAAATACAACTACTCTTAGTGCTTATATAGTTATTTAATAGATAGACATACTTCTGTAGACAATATTTATTCATGTTTTTATAAGCAACTATGATCATCTTTAGTGGAAATAGAAGAAACTACTTAGCAAAGTTCAGGACAAGAAAGAAGGGTACAGCCTTATATACGTTTTTCAAAGAGCTTTTCAAAGGTAGAAAGTAAATCATTCTGACACATTTTTGATTTGAGAAATTATAAACACATGCATGTAAAGACAGCCCAAGAATTGTGATTTATTTCGCAGTATGTAAGTAAATTTTTATTCTGATATACATTATAGTCTGAAATTACATCACTAAAATAATAAAGTTCAAGGTAGTACTTCTTACATGTAAGATGGGAATGAAGGAAACTTCTTAAGCTTAGCATTTGAATGCATATTTTATGTGTCTCTCCTGGCTTGGCTTCACACTGGTAAATGGTGTTTCATCAGCCCAAATGATTGGGAAAATGGTTCATGAATTTACTTTATGAATACTGACACATTTCAACCCACGAAAGAGAAAGAAACACTGCAGCAAAAGGAAGCTCAAAGAGGAAAAAAAAAGACTACAGCCGCAATAGGAAAATCCAGATGAAATGAACAAAGGCACTTAATTTAATAATGAAAACCACTCCAACCTACAACACACTGTACTACACCTCTCGTCACTGAATTATTAAAATAAATGCATATTCAGATGTTTCCCAAAGATGCTTTCCTTCTCTTTCAGATTCAAAAGACCGCCTTTCTAATCCAATACAATTCTTTTCACTCTACATTTTAGCAGCTGTCTTCCCTGATTTCTAATCAAAACTGATGATAACTGGCATTGGCAACAGACTGGAGTATCCCAAATGAGTAATTAAAGCTATAAATGTGTTCACTTCTTCAAAACTCAGAGTGCATTTCATAGCGCAACAGACTTGGGCTCAATGAGGCTTTCTTGTTCTTTAAATTTGGTCAGGACTTTTAATACATGAATAAAGAAATGACCCATGTTTTGTGCTAACATGTTTCAACTGCTAGTTCCATTTATGACAAACATCTAGAAGTCTAACAAACTCCTTCACTCCTAAATGTCTCCCGCACATATGGAAGACAGTATAAAGAAATTGGTGTCCAACAACTGGTACAGAATAGTAAAGAGAAATATTGAGAAAAAAAAAAACAATTGCGTATCCTTTTAAAGGAAAACAAAGAAATATTTTCAGAATCAGACTTCTTCTCTTTAAATTAGGAAACACAAAACACTTGAAAACTTTCCCAAGGAACATAAATCATGAAAATATATGTTCACTGGAATTTGATATTACTTTGAAGAAATATATTCTCTTCTGACTATCCCATATTCTCTAGAAAAATGATTTTTAGTAACTCATGGAATAGAGAAAAAGATATATATACAGTATTGACTCAATTAAAATTGAAACAGCATTTCTGTTTCCAGTTCTAATAATGCATTATACAACCATAAATAAATACAGATTCTTAAATGTATATGATGTCAGAACAAAAATTTAACTTTGAAATGCTTTAAAAGGAAAAGAGATTTTCCTTAGGCATAGAGATGGATACTTCTAAAAAGAGAATAATACAAACAGTTCAACATTTATCAATTTCTTTTCTTTTCTGTCGAGTGGCAGAAAAGACTCCAAAAAATGGTTATTTAAAATTAAATTGATCAGCTTGTATTTCATGTCATATGCAGTGTTAAAGACTATTGGTGAATTACTTGAGTGCACAATGTTTTAAAATTTATTTTGAGGGGCCGGGCGGTGGCGCTGGAGGTAAGGTGCCTGCACTAACCTAGGACAGACCGCGGTTTGATCCCCCGGTTCCCCATATGGTCCCCCGTGCCTGCCAGGAGCGACATCTGAGCCAATAGCCAGGAGTAACCCCCGAGCGTCACCGGGTGTGGCCCAAAAACCAAAAAAAAAAAAAAATTTATTTTGAATCATCATACAGTACAAGTTATAGAGTTGTTCATGATTGAGTTTCAGTTGTATGATGTCTGAGCACACATCTCTTGAACAGTATTCACTCCCCTCCTATTTTTCAGCTTGCCTCTATGGCAGCCATTTAAACCAGAGTTTCTTTATTCAAATACTGTCCAAAGGCTAGCTGCTTGGAGGTCCCTTGCTACCAGAGGAGTGAAAATGGAAGAAGCTGTGTGTAAGCAGTTCTGTTTCTCTCAGAATCAGCCCAAGCAAACCAGTACAGAATTGAAGTGGTCTTCTTGTCCCCCAATAGCCCTTCCCCATAGAAATGTTACAGCCTGGGGCCCGGGAGATAGCATGGAGGTAAGGCATTTGCCTTTCATGCAAAAGGTCGTCGGTTCGAATCCCGGTGCCCCATATGGTCCCCCATGCCTGCCAGGAGCAATTTCTGAGCATGGAGCCAGGAGTAACCCCTGAGCACTGCCGGGTGTGACCCCCCCCCCCAAAAAAAAAAAGAAATGTTACAGCTTAGCCAGGGATCAGCCATTGCCACCCTGAAGCACTGATCTTTAGTAGGTCAGGTGGAAGAGCTGGTAAAAGTGGCAGAAAAAACAATGAGAGAGGTTGAACTTTTACTTTCAGAGGAAGCCCCTGAGACATTCTGCTAAAACTTTTGTGAACTGACTTTTATTTGGAAGTTTACCTTAATGAGAAATGCCCATCCAGCTTCTGATAAAATTATCTGAAGTGTAAGAAAACAACACAGAGTGATAGAGAGAGGTGGTTGCTTGATTGCTAAAATCATGTTTTTATTTAGTTTTGCATTAAATTGTAGTCAGATAGCCCATAGTGCTGCTAAAAATGAGGAAGAAACTGGTCAATATAAACAGATAATAATCCTGAAACGTTCACTATTAAAATTTTAAGGAAGATAAAATGAAATATTGCAATCCACTTAAAAGCCAATTTGATAAGAGAAAGATCTGAAAAGATAAGCATGGAATATTAACACAAAAGGTAGTCTACTAAAGTACCTGCCTTTACTTTTCAAGAAATACTCATGTACAAGGGCAGATCTTCCTGTGTGCCTCAGAATATATACTATTAGGTGAGTAACTATTGTTCTGTGGTGACATAATTGGTATTTCCTCTGTCTTTTGAGATTTTGAAAAAAATTGAAACCAAAACCATTACTGTAATAGCAAGATGATTTCAAGGCTTAGTGTAAGGTAGCTAACTGTATAATTTGACTCACTTCTGGATACTTTCCAAAAGTTCTTCACTATAACTATAAAAGAAGCTATTGGAAGCCATGCAAAGAAGATTTACAAGAAAAATCTTTGATAGTACTTTAAATATAGTTGCTTTGAGGCAATGCATGATATTCGATGAAAAGAAGGTCCATAAGGGGCCAGAGAGATAGTTCAGAAAGTAGAGAGAGTGCTTTGAACACGGCCAACTCGGATTTTATCTCCAGAGTCCCACATGGACCCCTGAACATGGACAGGAATGATACCTGAATGAATCGCCAAGAATAAGTCCTGAGCATGGCTGGGTATGGCCCCAAAACTAAACATAAAAACAAAAAATGAGATATTTTAAAAGTCATAAAGCGCCATCAAAAGAGAGGATCAATTTTTCTCCTGGTCAGGAATGTATTTCTAGATACCACACCTATGAATCAACTATCCCAGTACTAGTAGGATTCTATTATAAGTGACTATCAGTGACATTAAATGGAGTACAAAACTGTTGTCAGAAGGAAGAGAGTTGAAGAGTATTTCAGAATACATAGAAAGCAAATGAAAAAAAGAGAGAGGAGCCCAAGTCCCAGGTTAATAACAAAAGCTACATACTAACATACTGTGAGGGTTAAAAAGGAATACTGTTGACTCTGAAGCCTGAAGATCTAATGAGCACTATGTCTATCTCCTAGGAGCTCACAGACAAGAAGATGCTTCTGGGCATATCTCACTTGGCAAGGAGAAAGGAAGTGGTGTTTTTGCCACCAACAGCCCTTTCCCATAGAAATATTACAGCTTAGACAGGGAGAGGACATTGCCACCCTGAAGCCTCCTTCCCCTTTCTCTAAGGAACTTCACTTCATCTGGCAGTGGTGAACTCAATGCAGTATCCAGGCAATGATTTTTTTAATGATGCACTTGACACATATAACAGGACAATACAATGTTCAGTTAAAATTTTGTTTCAAGCTGCACCATAGGGGGTTGAACAGTTAGCACAGTGGGTAAGGCAATTGCTTTGCATGTGACTGACCTAGGTGTGACTTTTGGCACCACACATGGTTCCCAGAGTCCCACCAGGAGCATTTCCTGAACGCAGAGCCACAATAACCTCTGAACACTGCTGATTGTAGCCCACAAACCAAAACCAAGCCAAAAACAAACAAACACACACTCACAATAAAAAGTTAAGTTATACCATTGTGAAAGATGAAAAGGGAAAAAATAAACCTGCCTGCCTCCTTTTTCCTGCTTTAAAGCACTCCCTCTGTTAATTCTCCACTCATCTTTTGAGATCACTAAACTATATATCTCAGATTATAATTCTTCAGATATTCCTGAATGAATAAACTTTGATTTATACTGCTACTTATAAGACTGATAATGCAAATCTGAAAAATATACATACAGATATCAAAATATCAACTAATTCCTAGTGTTTGCCAGACCATTACAGATACAAGCAGTTCATGGAACAGATGGTCTCTACCCTGGTAGACTTTTATCCAATCGGGCAGTATCAGAAATAGAAAAAAACACATGAATGAATTGGGTGCCTGGAGATAGGGTCAGATGTGTGCCAAGAATTAAGGCAGGGGGAGAACAGAGGGAGTGGAGACCTCTTGTTTAGATTGGCCATCAGGAAAGCCACTCTCAAGAGGAAACTTGGAACTGAGCCTGGAAGACAAGAGAGGAATAAGACAGGCATGGCACTATCCAGGGAGCCTTCAAGCACTTGAAGGGGTCAGTGCCAGCACTAGCACAGCCATTTTCCACTTAATTCGAAAAAAGGAGCTGTCAGGAGAAAGGCTGGTATGATCAAAACAGAGGACACTGGGGAGCAAGGACCAGGCCACGACAGCAAAGAGATAATGCAAATCCTCTTTGAATTCGCCTAATATGAATCCAGAAGAGGGTACAGTGAACTCGGCAGGCGCCGGGAAAGAGAATGAGCTAAGCACCTGGAGTACAGAAACAAAAAGGCAAGGCTGGATGAACAGCAGGAGAAAGTAAAGAACAAAAAGCTTGAAAGCCAGATAGAAGTAGATCCTGGAAAAAGGAAACAGGAAAACTAAGTGAGAAGTTTCCCAGGCAGAGCAGGATAAATGTATTTATGCCACAGTCATCAGAAGGCATAGAGCAGGAAGGTAAACAAGATGTTTTAGCAAACTGAAAAGGGAGGCAGAACTTGCCCAGGGAGCTCAGCTACAGCCGCATAGGCCACGAGGAATAATAAGGTGAGTGTGAAATTTAGAATTTAGAATTTAGAAGAAAAGAGCATAGTTCTCCTAGGCCTGAGAATGCTGGTTCAGAATCAGAAAGGATGGAAGACATTTAAGTCACGCTTGCTTGGTTTCCTCGCTGGAAACTAGCTGCATCTGCTTAATTTCTCTTTGAAGAAAATCTGGTTATAGCTATGTACATTGTGCATATTGAATCCTTTTTTGAAAAAAAAAATCCCCTTTCAGTTGAAGTCCAAATAAGATCATTAACTGGGCACTGCTTATCTAAGTAACATCTAATGCCAGAATATTTTTTTTTGTTTTGTTTTTGGACTACATCCAGTAGTACTCAGGGATTACTCCTGGCTCTGCTCTCAGAAAGTACTCCTGGCATGTTCAGGAGACCATATAGGATGCTGGAAATCGAACACCCTGGTCAGTTGTGTGCAAAGCAAACACCCTATTTACTGTGCAATCAGTCCAGTCCCAAAGTCAGAATATTTTTATGCTAATGACAAAATAAGATTGAGTCACCTTCTTAAAGTTGCTACTACTTTTTCTTTGCATTAACCTGGTATCAATCTAGAGGTCCTGGCAGAGAACACTATAACAGTATGACATAACACACAGACAATAATTTCTATTTTTAAATATGCCTTCATACATAGAACTTAATTTGATCAGTATAGCTTTCTTTTTTGGGAGAAGTTTCTCAATTGTGGGGTTCAGAGATCATTCATACTGGATATACATGATCTGGTGGTGTAAGTCTAAAGGTTGTGAACGGAGACAAGCAGTGCTAGGGTAAAAGGCAGGCAGTGCTGGGACCAAACTCCAGGAATTGAGCATATAGGGATGTGCTAAGTCCTTTGGGCAATTGCCAGAGTCCTCAGATCTCTTTTCACTGGCCATCTAGTTTGATGATTCCTGTTTCATTGATCTGCTCCAAGGTTGGTAATAAGTAGGTGCTCAATGCATGGCGGCATTCCTATTTGAAAGCTAGCACTCACTAGCGAGTGAGTGTTCTCATTTCATGCTTCTTGTCAGGGAGCATCAAGAATTTCTTAAAAAGGAGAGATGATATCAAACTACAACTACCCTGTCTGCACCCAACATCCTTTCCCTCTGAACCCAGCCTATAAAATAAGGGGATATGAAATCACCTCCCTCCCAGCTTTACAATATAAGCAATCCATGATTTTAGAGTATTTTTTTAAAATGAAATTTAATGAAAACCAATATTTTATCACCAACAAAAGCAGCATTACAGCTGTCAAGCCATCACTACCCCTCGATGTTGGAAACCGAGAAATGATTACCACTTTAAGGACCTTGTTAAAAACGTAGGCACATTAAAAATAATTTACAGAACCTATTCTCCATTTGCAACCACAGTTTAAGAAACAGGAAAATGTATTTGCATTTTTCTATCTTGTTAATTCGCCTGTTATGCTGGTGTTACTAATAACATAAAATATTTAAAATTTGTGTTATACACAGAGCAAATTATAATTATCTGGTGAGAAAATAATTTTATATGGGAATCTAAAAATAATCTATTTTACCACCGCTACATATCACACACATTAAGAAATAAATTCTATTGCCAATTAATATTACAGTGGTTCATCTACTGGCAGTTTGAAATGCTTTCTTCCCAGCTGATGCCCACAGCACCACACAATACCAGAAAACACTAGAGATACAGACTGCTATTTTTATATGCAACATATATTAAAAAACTTGCTCAACATGTAGCATTCAGCTATGGCTTCATTTTATTCTATAATTTAGCCGTCAGTTCCTAAAGACTAAATTTCATTTAAAATGAGAGCAAAAAGTCGTGAAAACCTCGATAATGTGCTAGCAATGCTTCTTCAGTAAAACTGTGCTATCCACTAAATTATTAAAAATTATATTGCATTAACTTTTATTTTAAAACTTTTATTTGTTTTTGGGACCACACATGGTGATGCTTAGCAGTTACTCTTTGCTCTGGACTCAGAAATTACTCCTGGCAGGCTCACTCAGGGGACCATATGGGATGCCAGAGATTCTGTTTGGTCATGTGCAAGGCACATACATGCCCTACCTGCTTTGCAATCACTCTAGCACTATCCACAGAAATTTTAAAATGTCTTATCCTGGTTTGAAATAAACCATAATACTACTACTTATAATGAAAGTAATTTCATGTAATTATATACTTATAGTCAGAGACCTAGTCAGTTACATATCAATATTATAAATAATAGTTATTAGTTTGTATGTTTTTTTTTTTTGAATTTCCACTTAAAAATATTTTTTTACTGGGGCTGGAGCGATGGCACAGCAGTAGGGCATTTGCCTTGCATGCAGTTGATCAAAGTTTGAACCCAGAATCCCAAATGGTCCCCGAAGCCAGGAGTGATTTCTGAGTGCATAGCCAGGAGAAAAATTAGAACCAAAAGAAAAAATTAGAAACAATTTCTGTTGCTGGAGTTACGATAACAAGAGTATTAATGGTTATGGTCTTAATATACTTGTTTTTTTGCTTGTTTGGGACCATACCCAGTGTTGTTCTGGGGTTATTCCTGGCTTAGAGTTCATTGTCTCCTGGTTAAACTCAGGGAACCATAGTTGTATATGGTTCTACAATACTACAAGCAGCAACCACGCCAAATATCTTACTTTATTATCTACTCTATTCCATATAACCATTTATACTAATTATTATTTACTTGTATGTAGCTATCTCATTTTACATTTTGAATGAACAGTGGTCCCAAATTCACATAGTATTTAAGCTGGAGGGAAAAAAATCTGTACATCAGTGCATTAGTCCTTCTATGCAGTTGATCAATTAAATTGATAAGTGTGCTAATAAGCTTAATATTGTTGCTGCTGCACCTCAACTTCAATATCGCAGTACTGTAACAGGATACTCCTTCAGACAATGTTTAATTACCAGAGCTTTTGCTTAGAATTTAAGACTAATTGGAATAGGACTTTGTTTAGTGTAAACAGGCATCTCAAAAGAAGCTGATTAAGGGATAATATGCTTCTTACTCAGGAAACATTTAAAGGAAATCAGCAAAATGTTGCATCTAATTAAACACAGTGCCCAGTGGTGCCTGCATATCTGCATAGGAAAAAAACATTGACAAGGGTAGAGATACTGAAAGTTCCCAAAATAACTGACAAGTTCGTTGCTTCCTTCTGACACATGGTCTTGACATCAGAAAAATGAATAGAAGAATGTGTCATGATCATTGACTTATGTGTGTGTGGTGACGGGGAAGTGCTAGCAAAAAATTACAGTGTAATACTGGCTTTGTAAAATTATACTATATATCATATCATTGACACATTACTGAAAACTTATAGGAATAATTTTCATAAATGGAATCATTTTTATCTACTAAAGTCACCCATGCTATGC
>PVKC010022053.1:0-18245 GCA_004027635.1 Crocidura indochinensis
GACAGCACTTAGGGATTCCTCCTGGCTCTGCCCTAAGAAATCGCTCCTAGCAGGCTCGGAGGACCCTATGGGATACCGAAGATAGAACCTGGGTTTATTCTAGGTAGGCCACATGCAAGGCAAACACTCTACTGTTGTGCTATCTCTCCAGGCTCTTTCTCTTTGGTTTTAATGCTCAGCACTCAATAATCCTGGCTCTGCACTCAATAATCACTCTAGCTAGTGCTCATATGGGAATCATATGGGAAGCTGGGGATTGAAGTCAAGTCAGCCTCTTGTGCTAGACAAGAGCCCTTTCAGCTGCGCTATCTCTCAACTACCACTTGGCCCCATGAATGCCACTGAGGTAGAAAATGGATCCCGAGAACCACATCATAGGCCCAGAACATTGAACCACCAAAAGACAGCCAAGGACCGGTGAGAATGGTCATGAGACACCCCCAATCTCTGCTTGGAAACTGTCCCTAGCCCCCAGAGCCTAACCAGTGGAATGGGTGCTAGAGGTTTTAACTGCACCTGGTGACTACAGAATGATGTTTCTGGCTGCTGCCCCGTGGTACCCCCAAGACTGTTCTACCCAGTAACCAGTAACCAGGCTTCCGCTCAAAATCCACCGGTGGGGGGACGTTAGGCTATACCTTATTTTACCTAAAATAAAGACTTACCCCAAAATAGAGATGGTCTTGCTTGGAAACCAGGGTGGGACTGGCTCAGGGTAGCCTGAGCTATCTGCCCTTAATCTGTCCTGACTGTTCACCCAGGAGTGGTTTCTGGACTCAATAAAAATGGCAGTTCTGGCAGGCAGTTGGGAGAGAGATACGAGGTAGAAGTCTGCCAGACTATACATGTTTCACCCTCAGCCTGGTTTGGATTATTTCATGTGCTACCCTGGTTCAGACTTGTTCACCTGCGGTTGAAGACACAGCATGTGAGCTTCATGGGGCCTGAGCACTGGACCACCCAACCCAGAGGCCAGCAACACAGGAAGCTGTCCCCACCCCTGAGCACTGCTGAGGAGGCCCCCAAAATACACTGAACAGAACCTTACAAAGCAAAACGCAAAAAATGCAGGGTAAACCGAAAGACCCAGGACCACAGGTGCCCACCCTGAATTAGGCTGCATATGGTCCCCAGACCAGATTCCCTTTGTTCTATTCTCGACTCTGTCTTCCAAGTCTTCCCCACTTCCCCAAAAACAACTTGTGTTGAGGGAAACATTTATTTATTCCTTTTTGGGATTTTTTTTTTTTGGTTTTGGGGCCATATCTGGCAGTGCTCAGTGACTACTCCTGGCTCTAGGAGCAGAAATTGCTCCTGGCAGGCTGGGGGACCATATAGGAATCTGGGAATCGAACCCGGGTCTGTTCTGGGTTGGTCACGTGCAAGGCAAATGCCCTACCTCTGTGCTATCTCTCTGGCCCCTAAATTTTAAAGATATTTGTACAGGTCCCAAAGTAAGCTTAGTGGCTCAAAGCAGAAAGACCCAAAGGCTCTCAGCTCTGCCCGTGGCTCTCAGACCCCCACTCCCACCGTACCCCACCATTCAGCTTAGCCTCCATCCAACCTCCTGGATTCATAAGCTGTTTCTTCACTTCCATATTCCAGCTTCCTTTCCTTGGCAAATAGCCTAGTCCAGGGGCCAAGATGCACCCAGAAAATTATTCCTATGTTAAGTGGGTACAGAACAAGGAGGTACAGAATGGGGCATTTGTGGGTGGGGGGAGCCTGTGTTTTGGGCATCTTGGGCCAAAGAGCCTGGATTGGTTGAAAGGAAATGAGGACAATGGCCAACAAGGGCTCCAGTCACAGGTGCTGAAGACCCTTGAGCACAGATCCCAGCTCACATCAACCGCTCCAAAAGGGTCTTTTCCTCTCTCTCGCCTAGCCTGACTAGGATCACTCTTATCCCCTCAAAGACCCAGCACCCTTAGGGAACACTGAAAATAAGGACAGACCTGCAGGCCTGGGGTGATGCCACATACGCCCTTCTCCCTTTGCACATGGCTGGGTGCCAGACGGCCTGGACATGGTGACAGATGAAGGCCGGGCAGCGAAGAAAAGTGGTAGCCGGGGCCCGGGAGATAGCATGGAGGTAAGGCGTTGCTTTTCATGCAAAAAGGTCATCAGTTCGAATCCCGGTGCCCCATATGGTCCCCCATGCCTGCCAGGAGCAATTTCTGAGCATGGAGCCAGGAGTAACCCCTGAGCACTGCCGGATGTGACCCAAAAACCACACACACACACAAAAAGTGGTAGCATTCCTGCAGCTCAGGAGGCTATGCATCCAAGCGGGTGGGAGGCAGGAGTGTGGGAGGAGGCCATTGGAAGGTAAATGAGCCCAAGGGGTCCTGCACCTCCAGGCGTCCTGCTGTGGGAGAGGCAGCTTGCACGATGACTTCATGCCAACCTTCTCCATGAGGCACAGAGCGGCGGAAGGCGCTCCTTTGGCTTTTCTGCTTCCCCAAGAGCTTTGCCAAATCACTTCTCCCTTGTTCCTGCACAGGGAGATTCCAGGCTATGGCTGAGGGCGGGAGGGGGGTGAGTTTTGAGGAGAAAGACTGTGTAGGGGCCAAAGAGATAGCACAGCGGTAGAGCATTTGCCTTGTTCGTAGCTGACCTGGGACAGACCCAGGTTCTATCCCTGGCACCCCATAGGCTTTCCAGAGCCGACCAGGAGGGATTACTGAGCACAGAACCAGGAGTAATCCTGTGCACAGTCAGGTATGGCCCAAAACCAAATAAAAATAAACAAAAGAGACTGGGAGAAGAAACAGGAAATAAAGGGGGGCAACTTGCTCATGGATTGTCCTCCTTGACCGGGACAGGAGACCAATAGGGTTGAACTGCCCTCCCCATCAGCCTAACCTTCACTGGCCTTATCTGCTGCTGCTCCCTCAGCTGTGATTTTGCACCCCACTTCAGCCCCACCTCAGGTCTTCCTGGGACCCCCACCCCATGAACACCTGAGTGCCTTTGCTGACCTGACCCAGCCTGCACCCGTGCCCTCTTGCAGATACTGAGCTGCTACAATGGCATTTTCCCTCCCATTGGGGGGCTCAGTACCCCAGGGATCCCCTTACCCAGGCAGGCTCATAGGCATCCATGCCAGGTGCTGTGCCTTGAGGCTGAGCACCCTCTACAGGGCTTTTGATGCACCAGAGCTAATTGAGATCAAACCGGACACAGGCTTCCGCCCCTCTCAAAAATGTCTTCCTCAATTCCCAGAGATCTCCTATTTGCACTGAAAATTGAGTCATTCCTTGACCCACAAATATTGTTTCTTGTGCCCTGCATTTCCCTATGAAACAGGAAATATTTCTCTTCTCGGCTTCAGAGAGCTTAGGGGAGGAGGGAGATCACGTAACTCTTACCACACACAACTTTATTTTATTTTATTATTTTATTAATTTATTTTATGCTCAGGGGTTACTCCTTGATTTGCACTCAGAAATCACTCTTGACAAGCTCGGGGACCATATGGGTTTTGGGGTTTCAAACCAACTTCTGTCCTGGATCAGCTGCATGCAAGGCAAACACCCTTCTGTTGTACTATCTCTCCAGCCCCCAGACACAACTTTAGACCCAATCTAGACCCCAGAGGAGAGATCTCAAGGGACCACATCTTCCTCCCGATCCTGTTTCTCAGAGAAGGACACAGTAAAAGCCTCCCAAATGCATAAGCCAAGGAATGAATGAGTGAGATGGAGAGAAAACAACCAAGTTGCTTCCGACTTCCAATACCATTTTTGAAAGAGAGGGCTGTAGAGGTAGCACAGTGGGTAGAGCACTTTTTCTTTCGAACACATGACCACTTGGGATAGATCTGATCCCAGCACAGTGGGGAGAGATCTCTGAGTGTGGAGCCAGGAGTAAGCCTGGAGCATCATCAAGTGTGGCCCATAAACAAACACTGAAGAGAAGAGATGGTTGTGACTAAAGCAATATCATCTTTCAGGCTATAGTTTCCACACATGAAACTCTAAAGAGAAAGGTTGGTTTTATCTGCAAGTCCAGAGAAGTAAATTCTGACTGTGCTTTAATTTTCAGTTTCTCAACTAATAACACAGGGGTGGGGGAGTGAAAATTTGGGGGATACAAACCCACTCCCCTTACTGTGCAACTTCAAGCAAGCTATTTGGGTTCTGTGGTGCCTTTTACCCCAAGTGCATGAAAGGGGAAAGTCACAGGACCGAGAAGGAGTTCAGAGGTTAAGGCTCTAGCATGTGGCTGACCCAGAGATGTTCCCCTGAGCAACATCAGGGGTCACTCTGAACAAGAACAGTATCGAATCATCTGCTGGATTTGGCCAAACAAAAAGGGAGGAGATTTTATTCACCAGGCCTCTTTGTCCAGACACTTCAGGGAGTTCAATGCTTCCCCAGGAAAGTGGGTGCAAGGTTCAATAAATTACAGAAACATACTCAGTTGTTGTGGTAAATCATAATTGTGTGTTTATTAATGCTTCAGGAATGTATTTAAATATACATTTTACATGTGAGAGACTGCTTATATCTGCTTTCCTGCAAGGTTAAAATTGTAGTTTCTTGTTAACAAAAAGCTTATCATTCCATACTGTTTATTCTACAAGTTTCTTCACAACATTTTTAAATGTATTTTATCGATAAGTAACCAATAAGGGAGCGGTCATTTTGGAGATTTGAAAATGTAAGAAAAAGAATGGAAGCAAAATTTGTGTCATATATTGCAAGTTTTACATGGTCTTTGTGAAATTTTACTTTCCACAAAATTGTAAAATAATCATTCTATATTTTAATGCAATACTTTATTATAAGATGGGGATAATTTTCTCTAGACAATTTTAAGATAATTAAATATAGGAGAAATATGAGAGAAAAATTGCAGTACTGCCAAGTGAGTTCAAATACTGATGACTTGTATGATTGATTAGTTGTATTGAGAATTTCTCTAAAGTATTTCACTAAAAATAAATCAATATTTACTGATGAAAGATTATATAACTTTGAAAGGCAGACAAACTCTGAGATTGGTCTCTTATTACTTGAAAAGAAAGTCCCATTAGTGTACAAGCTCATGAATGGAGAACAGAATAGTATTATACTATTATGATAGTATAATATATATTATAATACATATTTATTATAATATAAAATATATAATTATATAATTTATAATTATATAATCGTACTATATATGATCCCTGAGTGTTTAGGCATCCATGTTTAGTGTTTGGTTTAGTTTTGGTATTAGTATTTAGGCATACTGCCAGATTGCCACAGGAAAACCTCTCTAATGCTATACAGGTGTTGCTATACAGGAAGACTCAAGACCAGAAGATGTCGCAAAGGACTGGAACACATGCTTTGCATGTGGGAGCCCAGGATTCAACCCCCAGCACCACATGCCCCCCTGAGCAACACTGGAAATGTTTTCAAAAACAAAGTAAAGGTAGGACAATTCACAGAGACCCTTTAGAGGTCTGCAAAGTGATGGAACAGAAAGCTGATGCCCAGATATACTAGGACCCTTTAACATTTCTGTTCCCTCTCCCAGACCCCATTTCCCTGCACCTCAGGCCCAGGTAGCTGTAACCCTTCACTCTTGGAGAAGCTGTAGGTGCTTTTTTTTTTTTGGTTTTTGGGGCCACACCCGGCAGTGCTCAGGGGTTACTCCTGGCTCCATACTCAGAAATTGCTCCTGGCAGGCACGGGGGACCATATGGGGCACCAGGATTTGAACCGATGACCTTTTGCATGAAAGGCAAATGCCTTACCTCCATGCTATCTCCCGGGCCCCTGTAGGTGCTTTTTAAAGTCTGGAACTCAGGATCTGCCACCCAAAAGACCATCAGGGAAACAGACAGTAATGCAAATGCAAGGGAATTTATTCAAGCATGCTGGGGTCCAACATCTCCTAAGGAATGAGGACTCCAGGAATAGCTCACACAGCAAATTAAAGAGTACCAAGGCTCCATCTAGGGGAGTCCTGTCTCTGGGTAGTTGATCTTTAAAACTATTGGTCCTTAGTACAAGATTGGGCTAGGATTGATTGGATTTCAAATGTAGCATCAGACAGACAGCTGGGTGGGCTGCAGCCCCCAGACCCAGGGTGTGGTGTCATCTGGTTGTTTGACAGCTGCTGTTTAATCTTCTATAGATGTATTTCCTGGCATTTACCCCTAGTGTCTGGTTTCAGGAAGTATCTGTTCTCTGAGCCTAGTCTTTCAACCTTAAAACTGTAGCCCATCATGGCTGAACTTAGCAAAGCCAGGTTATAGTACTTAACTTCCTCAAGCAAGCAGAGCACAGAAGCCAAAGTACTGTTATCTCTAAGCAAAGACACACCATATTCTAACCTCAACAATTCGGTTCCAGTAAATTCTAAATTTTGGACTCTAACAGTGCTGGAGCCCTTCACACAACAACCTCCCTGAAGAGCTGGAGGTTTTAGGTGAATGGCCCAGGCCATGTTTGGAGAGCTACAGCAGGAGAGAATTCCAGAAGATTATTATTAGGCATGGAGACAAGAGAGCAGGAGTCAATGCGCACCTCTTATAATCAGATCAACATTGCAGTTCACAGCATATTGCATACTGTGTTCTGGCCCAGGGAGCTAAAAATGGAATATGGAGGAACTAGGAGCTGGGTTAAAGGAGGTCTGAGCCTGGTATGTGGCAGAACAGACAGAGGGCCCTTGAGCAGAACCAAAATGACTTCCTATAAGAACCAAGGCCCCTTAGCCCATGAATGTTGATGTTAGAATATAGTGTGCTTTTGCTTAGAGATAACATTGCTTTGGCTTCTGTACTTTGCTTGCTAACCAAGATTCTCCCCTCTAACTCCATAATAACGAGCTCTAGACAAGCCCCATACCCCCCCCCAAAAAAAAGTACTTTCCCACTCCTGGCTGAAGGCAGAGAAAGAGTTAGCTCTGAAATAAAACCAAAGTTGGTGCCCTCCAGGAATAGGGGTTGAGTGAGCTTGGAAAAAGGCTCCCTTAACAACCAAAGGTTTGAATCAGAGTAACCTTTGAAACTAGGCTTTAAAATCAGAATATTCTACTGACAACAAGGGGATTCCCCACCCCATAACCATTTCTGTATCAGAAATCCCTCCCCCCACAACCAGAAATATCCCTAGACAACCAAAGAAATAAGTGATTAATTGAGACATTTAAGCAATGAAATGATTATATTGTTACAACGTGTGCTTTGTTTGCTTGTTTGTTTGTTTGATTTTGGTTTTGGGGTCACACCCAACAGCACTCAGGGGTTACTCCTGGCTCTACACTCAGTAATCACTCCTGGCAAGCTTGGGGGTCAACATGGGATGCCAGGATTCGAACCACCGTCCTTCTGCACGCAAGGCTATCGCCATGCCATGCTTACCGCCATGCTATCTCTCTGGCCCCACTATTTGTGATTTCTATATAAACTGCTTGTAGATTTGACTCAGGGTCCTTGCCAAGGGCTTGGATTTTGGTTAACTGATTAAACTTCCTTTTGCATCTTGCATTTTTGGAGGTGGTCCTTGACTTTCAGTGCCTGGTGTCAATTCGAACCTAACACTCCAATGGGGCTAGGAACCCCCAAGACTTCAAAAATAAAAAAAAATAAAATAAATAAAAAAACCCAGCCTTCCTATTAAAGCTTCCTGGAAACAGCCCAGCCAGGTTTCCAACCTGTGCCTGGGCAAATACTTTGCCGCGGTGGGCCTCCATTTCCCTACCTGGAAAGCAACATGATCACAGAGTCTCCTCAGGTTTCTTTGTCATTTATATGTGGAAGTGTTTGGCAGTGTTGGGCAACAGATAGCAGATTATATGTTGTGAGGGGGCATGTCAGCCTCATGCCCAAGCCTTCCACTGAACTGGGCTTCATAAGGGCACGCACGCGCGCGCGCACACACACACACACACACACACACACACACACACTATAGCTCTTCCCATCCCAGAAGCCAAGCTTCACTTCCTACTTCCTGCTAACCCCACCCATTTGCTGGGAAATTCACCCACTTCCTGCCCGGACACCTTCAATGTGCTGGGTGCTGTCCTTGGTGCTGAACCGTGAACCAATGACATCACAATAGTGCCATCGGGCCTTCATTTTTGCTTCCATTTTAGAGCATGGTTCTGGGCTAGTGTTTTTGTTTTTTGTTTTTTTTTTTTTTTAATTTTTTGGGGGGTGTCACACCCGGCAGTGCTCAGGGGTTACTCCTGGCTCCATGCTCAGAAATTGCTCCTGGCAGGCACGGGGGACCATATGGGGCACCGGGATTTGAACCGATGACCTTTTGCATGAAAGGCAAACGCCTTACCTCCATGCTATCTCCCAGGCCCCAGTTTTTTTTAATGCATATCTTTATTTAATAACCATGATTACCGGTTCGATCCCCCGGTTCCCCATATGGTCCCCCGTGCCTGCCAGGAGCGACTTCTGAGAGAATAGCCAGGAGTAACCTCTGAGCGTCGCCGGGTGTGGCCCAAAAACCAAAAAAAAAATAAAAAAAAAAAATAACCATGATTACAAACATGATTATAGTTGGGTTTTAGTTATATATATTAAAAAGAAAATCTGCCTTCACCAGGTACATCTACACAATAGAATACTATGCAGCTGTCAGAAGAGATGAGGTCATGAAATTTTTGTTTACACAGATGGATATGAAAATTATTAAGTTGAGTGAAACAAGTCAGAAGGAGAGAGATAGATACAGAATAGTCTCTCTCATCTATGGGTTAAAACATTATTGTAATAAAACATTATTGTAAAAAATTATTGTAATAATACCCAGAGACAATAGAGATGAGAGCTGAAAGATCCAGCCCATGGTATGAAGCTTACCACAAAGAGTGGTGAGTTCAGTTGGAGAAATGACTATACTGACAACTACCATGACAATGTCATAAACTAGAGAAATAGAATGCCTGTCTTGAATGCAGGCAAGGGGTGGAGGAGGAGGGAGATGGGGGCATTGGCTGTGGGCTAAGTTTTTACAATGGTATTAGCACCCTAACAATGGGAGTTTTTCGTGTCTTTGCAACACTTCAAATCCATTCTTTTGGTTTTTGGGCCACACCTGGTGACGGTGACACTCAGGGGTTACTCCTGGCTATTCGCTCAGAAGTTGCTCCTGGCAGGCAGGGGGCGGGGACTATATGGGGAACCGGGGGATCTAACTGCGGTCTGTCCTAGGTTAGCGCAGGCAAGGCAGGCACCTTACCTCCAGTGCCACCGCCCAGCCCCCTCAAATCCATTCTTATAGTCTAAGAATCTCTACTCAGAGGTTTCACATATGCAAATCCTCTTCCAAAATCCATGCTAGGCTAAGAGGTGCCACCCCACTTCTCCATCTAAGAAGGGTTTTACCCTCTTCTAGAGCTTAAAAAAAGTCATCTGCCTGGAATTTACAAAACTGGCTGTCCCCTAATCTCAGATTCCTCTCTTACTCTCCCTAAAAACACTCCAAGATGCTAGAAGGATCCTTTACCCAGGCTCACTTCTCTGCCTGCAGGACCCTCTTTAGGCTGTACCTCCAATGGCTTTTTAGCAGCCTGAACAACCCCCGTCCAGGTCCACTCCCATAGGCAAAGAGGCTCAGCCAGTGTCTCCAGTGTCTAGAGCAGATGCTCTCAGTAAACAGCACCCAGGAGCCAGGAATTCTCTCGGTTGTTTCTCACTCAGCTCCCAGAACCCCTGGGGAAATCTCCCTGAGCTTCTGCATGAACTAATATGGAGAGCAGAGACCTGCTGGTATCAGAGTGTCAGAGCTTGTGAATTTCAGGCCTCACAATGGAGACACTCTTGATCTGCCCACGCCTGTCCCAGGCCCCAGACAAAGCCCTGGAGGTGAAAAATGCCATCTCCCAGCCAAGAGCTGCCACTGACCCTGGGGATCTCATTATCAGTAGAGCCATCACTCCCTTATGTGAAAAACTCAAGAAATCCCCAGGGGTCTTCTGGGTTGTTGGGAAGAAAGGAGCTGATGGTTATGGCCTGCCCCCCATCTTTTGAACCTTGAAGCCTTCCTCTGCAGCTTGGGTTTAATTGACAACCTTGTCCTAGATATTGATAGGAAATGGTGATATGACCCTGAAGAAATGAAGTTTAAGGAGGACTTTATTTATTTGTTTGTTTTGTTTTGGGGTCACACCCAGAAGCACTCAGGGGTTACTCTTGGCACTGTGCTCAAAAATTGCTCCTGGCCAGGATCTGGTTATCAAATGGGATGCCGGGGATCAAACCTGGGTTGGTCCCGGGTTGACTGTGTGCAAGGCAAACACCCTACTGTGCTCTGGCCTTCAAGGAGGACTTTAAAAAGACTGGCCCACCAGTCTGTGCCTGAGGAAGTTCAGAAGATGAATGAATCATCAGCCAACAAGCCACCCCAGGCTCAATGGCCTAATGCCATGATGATGACCTGAATTTGTCCCAAGCATACAATGGATGCTCATCATAATGAGCTTATGATCTACAAACTTCTGATTGATGCGAACATTGGAAGCCTGCCTGCAAGTGATACCCATCTTTAATCCTAATCCTCAATTCCTGCAATAGCCACCCTCTAGGGTAGCTTTTCTCTATTTTGACAGGGTAACCCCAGCAGAGCTCTGCAAACCCAGGGATTGTTGGTTTACTAGTCCTATCCTAATTAGTATTCCAGTACTCCACCCTCGTCTGTGATCTGGTGATGGGATATTGTATTATTCCCTACTTGGCATTCCTCTCCCACCCTAGGGTGTGGCCTGCTTCTTTCTGAAATGGTGGGTTGTGCCTTTCCACAATCCCCAGAGAGGGATAGGAATCCCCATGTCCCTAGTCTGGGTAGGACAAGAGAAGCAGGACCAGCAGCAATTTCAATGCAGGAAATAATCCACAAACAGTGAGGAAGGAAAAGCAGGCCAGAAACTAACACTGCAAGCTGTTCACCCTCAAGCCAGTCACCCCACCAGGTGGGATCATGAGCCAAGATGGCAGTCACTCTCCAGGCCACCTGAGTAGGCTTTATTGGGAAAAACAAAGCCCACTCCCAAGAGGAGGGCAAAAGCTAGATGAAGAGGCAATGGGGAAACATCATTTTAATATACCAACCAGAGGAACCAATAGAGAGACATCTAATTAGAAGGCAATATGAGGGCCAATCCAAAGGTTTCTTGTTCCTGTCAATAAAAGTAGGAGGTCTGAGGAAGGCAAAGGCTCATTCTTTGGTCTTCTTCCACTGAGCTGTGTTCCATCTTAGCAGAAAGCTTGGGTGGTTGAATTCCTTGCTTGAGTAATGGATTTCCTGAACCCATTCTAGTACCTCTTCACCGTGTGAATTATTTCCTGTGTCAACGTTAGCTTCCAGGCCTGCATCTCACCTGACCCTCATTTGGAAGCCCTAGTTCCATTAGCAAGGAGTCACTCTCAGTGACCCATCTTATATGAGTCAGAGCTCATATTTGGAGATGCCGGAGCGCTCAAGAGTATGCCAACAATTTAGGGGACTGAGATCAGACTCGGGATAAAGAGCACAGAAATGGACTCTGTCCTTTTGAGCTCTCACTGTGGCCCAGACTTTGCTTCCACCAGGCCAAGTACAGACAGTGATATTAACCAGATCACTGTCTGCAGCTCCATTACCCACCAACTCCAATGAAGATCTCAAACCAAGAGAGAAAAATAAAAAATGTTTCTGCTGGGGCCAGAGTGATAGGGTGTTTACCTTAAATACTACTGACCTAGGATGGACTGCAGTTCGATCCCCTGGTCCCCCAAACCAGGAGCAATTTCTTTTTCTTTTATTTATTTTTATTAATATCTTTATTTAAACACCTTGTTTACAAATATGATTGTAGTTGGTTTTCAGTCATGTAAAGAACACCCACCTTCACCAGTGCAACATTCCCATAACCAATGTCCCAAATCTCCTTCCTCCCCACCACAGCCCCACCTGTACTCTAGACAGGCTTTCTTTTTTTTTTTTTTTTTGGTTTTTGGACCACACCCGGTGAAGCTCAGGGGTTACTCCTGGCTATGCGCTCAGAAGTCACTCCTGGCATGGGGGACCATATGGAAAACCGGGGGATCAAACCGAGGTCCGTCCTAGGCTAGTGCAGGCAAGGTAGACACCTTACCTCCAGCACCACCGCCCGGCTAGACAGACTTTCTACTTCTTTCATTCATTCACATTGTTAGGATAGTTCTCTCTCTCTTTTTCCTTTCTTCTTAGGATAGTTCTCAACGTAGTTATTTCTCTAACTGCACTCATCACTCTTTGTGGTGAGCTTCATGTCATGAGCTGGACTTTCCAGCCCTCCTCTCTTTTGTCTCTGAGAATTATTGCAAAAAATGTCTTTTATTTTTCTTAAAACCCAGAGATGAGTGAGACTATTCTGTGTCTATCTCTCTCCCTCTGACTTATTTCACTCAGCATAATAGATTCCATGTACATTCATGTATAGGAAAATTTCATGATTTCATCTCTCCTGACAGCTGCATAATATTACATTGTGAATATGTTTCTTTAGTCATTCACCTGTTGAAGGGCATCTTGGTTGTTTCCAGAGTCTGGCTATTGTAAATAGTGCTGCAATGAATATTGGTGCAAGGAAGGGGTTTTTTGTATTGTATTTTTGTGTTCCTAGGGCATATCCCTAAAAGTAGTATAGCTGGATTGTATCACTTTCCATAAAGGTTGAATAGATGGCATTCCCACCAGCAGTGGATAAGAGATCTTTTCTCTCCACATCCCTCCCACCAACACTGCTTGTTCTCATTCTTTGTAATGTGCATCAATCTCTGTGATGTGAGATGGTACCTCACAGTTATTTTGATTTGCATCTCCCTGATGATTAGTGACGTGGAGCACTTTTTCATGTGCCTTTTGTCCATTTGTATTTTTGTATTTCTTCTTTGGCAAAGTGAGACTTGTCACTACGGCAGGGAAGTGGGTGGAGTCATCCTCTCCTTCCTTTAGGGTTGGAAGTAGTTTCTCAACCCCAGGAAGGAGATGGGAAAGGGGATGCCTTCTAGGGCCCCACACTGGCTATGTGGTGTGAATACATGAGTCTTTGTGGTGTTAAACCTTGTAGACTTCACAGCTAATCAGATGATAGCAGACAATCTTGCTGATCCAGATCAATACATCATTCTAGTTCCAAACTAGAAAATGCTAGGGGAGTGGGAGGGCGGAGATATAGCATGGAGGGTAAGGCGTTTGCCTTACATGCAGAAGGTCGGTTGTTCAAATTCTGGCATCCCATATGGTTCCTTGAGCCGGCCAGGAGCGATTTCTGAGCATAGAGCCAGGAGTAACCCCTGAGCACTGCCGGATGTGACCCCCCAAAAAAATGCTAGAAAAGGTAAAAATGCTGTTTGAGTATTAGCTGAATGAAGAAAAGATCTTCTGAAACCTCAGACAGCAGACACACTATTTCCCACAGTAGAGGGAAATGAACCCTCCACTCTCAAAGAAGAATAACAGTGTTAGGGATGGAGTGGTTGCACAGCAGTAGGGCATTTGCCTTGCATTTGCCTTGCATGCACCTAACCCAGGACAGACGAGGGTTCAATCCCTGGCATCCTATATGGTCCCCCAAGCCAGGAATCACTTCTAAGCACAGAGCCAGAAATAACCCCTAAGTGTCTCCTGGTGTGATAAAAATAAATAAATAAATAGTAGTGTTGCTTTATACTTAGATTTCATTATAATGTGTATAATTATAATTTGTCTATACCTGTGTGTGCTTCTATGGCTTCTAAGCTTCGTGTCATTTTTGAAAGATATTTATACTGATCCATAAAACCTTTCACCTGTGTTAACTTCTAATTCTTTTGTGTTTTTAATTCAGAATTTTAAACCATGGGGTCGGAGAGATAGCATGGAGGTAGAGCATTTGCTTTGCATGCAGAAGGGCAGTGGTTCGAATCCCAGCATCCCATATGGTCCCCTGTGCCTGCTGGGGGCGATTTCTGAGCATAGAGTCAGTAGTAAACCCGGAGCACTGCTGAATGTGACCAAAAAAAAAAAAAAAAGAATTTTAAAGCACAAGAAAGTTTTTGATTTAAAAATCTTAAAATTGCTGTTTCTTTCCTGCCTGACCTCCCCCCACCAGCTCACCTCTATGACAGACACACACTCTTTTTTTTCTCTTTTTCCCACTCTCCCTTTTATCTTTTTAGGCATTGTGGTTTGCAATACAGTTAGCTGTCTGCTTTTTTTTATTGGGGGGGTGGGTTTTACCCGGCAGCACTCAGGGGTTACTCCTGGCTCTACACTCAGAAATTGCTCCTGGAAGCTTGGAGGACCATATGGGTTGCTGGGATTCGAATCACAGTCCTTCTGCATGCAAGGCAAATGCTCTACCTCCATGCTCTCTCTCCAGCCCCCTGTCTTTTTCTTAATTTGGTTTGGAAATAATTTACAAAGAATTACCAGTCTTAAATAGAGGTAAGGATGCTTGTGCTGGAGTTATAAAACATCAGGTATGGGGGGCAGAGCATATGGTCAACCTGGGTTCAGTCCCTGGCATCTCATTATATGGTACCCCTAGCATCACCAGGAGTAATTCCTGAATGCAGAGTTAGGAGTAACCCCTGAGTATTACCATGGATGGCCTCCAAAAACAAACAAAGAACAAAGAGTAGGTAGGGTGCTCTGCATTCAACTGACTCAGGTTCTAATCCTCACAACCCCATGTCTTCCTTTGAGCCTACCAGGAGTGACCAGAGCACAGTGTTTGTGCACTGGTGTGGTCCAAATCCAAAACAGGGTAAGGGATGCAGTTTATTTATATCTGTACATCATCTCTGTACATATTTACCAGCCATAACTATCTGCAGCATTTCCATTGTAAGACATGCAAATGCATTTGCCACATTCTGTAGAAAGTTTATTCTTTCCAATCGAGTGCTAAATACCTTACAGACTTTCCGCATTATTTTAATTGCCCAATCCATGCAATATAGCTCTTTCTCACACACCTGATTTAGACATAAAAGCATTATGGTAAATCTTAATTGCAAAGAAAGCTGTTGAATTTGAAAATGGTAAAACAATAACTTACCCCTTAATTATCAATATCACATCATAGTAAGCCTATAAATGGAAAATAATCATATCAATACTCCTAGTATTTGCTAATACTGGCCCCTCAATCTGTAATGCCACTTGCACATATGCTGTATTTTCACCTGTAACTAGCTTCATTTTTATTTATTTATTTATTTATTTATTTATTTATTTATTGGTTTTTGGGCCACACCCGGCAGTGCTCAGGGTTTACTCCTGGCTCTGTGCTCAGAAATCATTCCTGTAAGGCACAGGGGACCATATGGGATGCCAAGATTCAAATCATTGTCCTTCTGGGTGTAAGGCAAACGCGCTACCACCATGCTATCTCTCTGGCCCCTTAAACTTTCTTTTTTTGGTTTTTGTAGCTTCATTTTTGTTACGTGGATCTGTGTCTCTTCTGCTCCTGTTTCATGTGTCTTCTTCCTTTTTTTTGTTTTTTGGTTTTTGGTTTTTTTTGGGGGGGTCACACCCGGCAGTGATTAGGGGTTACACCTGTCTCTATGCTCAAAAATCACTCCTGGCAGGCTCAGGGGACCATATGGGATGCTGGGATTTGAACCACCGACCTTCTGCATGCAAACCAAATGCCTTTACCTCCATACTATCTCTCCAGCCCCTCATGGGACTTCTTCTTGGAAGAAATTGCAGTTTAAAATAAAATTTCAGGGCCGGAGCAATAGCACAGTGGTAGGGCATTTGCCTTGCACGTGGCTGACCCAGGACAGACCTGGGTTTGACTCCCCACATCCCATATGGTCCCCTGAGCCAGAAACAATTGCTGAGTACATAGCCAGGAGTAACCCCTGAGCATCACCGGGTGCCTCCAAACCACCCCCCAAAATAAAATAAAATAAAATTTTATCAACTTTAATAAATTAATTTAAAGGAGAAAAAATAAAAATAGTAGTGTTGAGCTGGAGAGAGAGCACAGCAGTAGGGTGTTTGCTTTGTGTGTGGCCGACCCCGGAAGGACCTAATTTTGATTCCTGGATCACATATGGTCCCCCGAGCTTGCAGGGGCGATTTCTAAGCGCAGAGCCAGGAGTAACCCCTGAGCACAACCGGGTGTGGCCTAAACCCCCCAAAAACACACCCCAAAAATAATAGAAGTTTGGGGGCCAGAGTGATAGATAGCACAGCAGGAAGGGCATTTGCCTTGCACATGGTCAACCCAGATTCGATCCCTAGCATCACACAGGGTCCCCAGAACTTACAGAAATCAAGAGTGATTCCTGAGGGCAGAATCAGGAGTAATCCCTGAGCGCCTCCAGGAATGACCCAAGTACCCCCACCCCACCCCACCCCCCAAAAAAAAGAAAAGTAAGATTCTAGAAAACTAGATCAAGAGTACATGCCTTCAAGAGGGAGGCTCCAAGATCTGCTCTTAGCACCACACAGCCCTGGTGAATTCTTAGCAGCTCTGAGCAAGTCTCAGGTGGCCCCCCAAACTGCCAGGCACCTCCTCAACCTCAGAGACTAGAGAGTCAGGCCCATAACACAGGGCCTAGACTTATCCAGTGGCTCCTTTAGGAGAAATAAATAAAGAAGTGTGAGCCCCTAGTTAGCTCCAGAAGTGAACTAACTGCATCCCCGGAAGGATGACAGAAGTGAGAGAAGAGACAGGCAGGCCAGCCGACCTGGAAGTCTCCGGGCTCTGTCGGAGTCACTGTTTCCCGGCAGTCAGCCAGAGAAGCATAGTTGGACGAGGGTCATTAGGTAGCCAGCAGAGTGGCAAAGCCTGCGACCCTGAGCCATCCGTCACAACGCATTATTTAGGAAGTGCTGTGATGGAGGTGGTTTCTGGTTGATCTGCAGGCACCCGGGACTCACTGCTCGTCAATAGAGCTAATTGGCCTTTGCTAGTTTGTCTGGTTGCCTGTGGGGCAGCCCGGAGTGCTGTGAGGCCATGGGCTGAGGGGTTGGAGGGTTGCAAAATGCCTCTTTTACAGCTTTCCCTCCTCCTCTCCTGCTGCGGTTCAGCTGAATTAGCCCACCCAAGGCAAAGAGGAGACACTCTTTTATGTTGTTCTTGTTGTTATTATTATTAGTTGTTTAATGATATCTTTATGTAAGCCCATGATTACAAACATGTCTGTAGTTGGGTTTCAGTTACATATTAAAAAAAGGATCACCCCTCCTTCACCAGTGCAACCTTTCCACCATCAATACCCCCATTTCCCTCCTCCCTTACCCCCTCCTGGTATATGACAGGCATTCTACTTCTCTCACTCATTAACATTGTCATGGTAGTTGTTGGTGTAGTTATTTCTCTAACTGCATTCATCGCTCTTTGTGGTGAGTTTCATATCATGGCTGGTCCTTGCGGCCCTCATTTCTATTGTCTCTGGGTATTATTAACATACTGCCTATTATTTTTTTCTTAAATCGCACAGATCAGGGAGACCATTCTGTGTCTATCAGAAAGAGGACACTCACTTATCACACCTTCTAATAGCCTCCTCAGGGCTACTCCTTCAGCAAGGAGTGTTCCCTTCTTGACAAGCTAATGTTTTTGTTCTGTTATGATTTGGGTCACTCCCAGCAGGGTTCAAGGAGCCATGCTGTGCTGGAAATCAAACCTGGAGCTCCCAGCTTACAAAGCAAACACTCAACCATGGGAACCAGCTCCCCGACTCTGGGATTTGGGGACACACCACAAAGTTGGGGACACAACCACTAGTTGGAGGTTACTAGAGTACATTAAGGCATGGAGGTGGGGAAGTCTTTGCACTTGGAGGGAGGAATGTTCCCCTACCCCAAACACGAGGACTCTGCCTGGGACACTCAAACCTCTTCTTTCCAGTGTCCCAAAGGAGCCTGCATCTCTCTGCCAGCTCCTTTTCAAAATTGCTAGGGCTGGGAAGATGGCTCAGTGGTCGACTGCATGGTTTGAATGAGGGAGACCTGGACTTCCATCCCCATTGCTAGAAAGAAAAACAAAAAAATTTTAATTAAAAAAATATTAAATAGGGGGCCAGAGAGATAGAACAGTGGTGTTTGCCTTGCAAGCAGCCAATTCAGGACCTAAGGTGGTTGGTTCAAATCCCAGTGTCCCATATGGCCCTCCATGCCTGCCAGGAGCTATTTCTGAACAGATAGCCAGGAGTAACCTCTGAGCATTGCTGGGTGTGGCCCAAAAACCAAACCATATATATATATATATATATATATATATATATATATATATATATATATATATATATATATAAA
>PVKC010022054.1:0-17971 GCA_004027635.1 Crocidura indochinensis
TTTTTTTTTTTTTTTTTTTTCTTTTTTTTTTTTTTTTTTTTTTTTTTTTTTTTTTTTTTTTTTTTTTTTTTTGGTTTATGGGTCACTCCCAGCAGTGCTCAGGGGTTACTCCTGGCTCCATGCTCAGAAATTGCTCCTGGCAGGCACAGGGGACCATATGAGGCACCGGGATTCGAACCGATGACCTTTTGCATGAAAGGCAAACACCTTACCTCCATGCTATCTCCCGGGCCCCTGGTTTTAGTTTTCTTAAGAACAGGTGTTTAAAGGTTGGAGTGATACCAGAGTTGGTAAGGCATTTGCCTTGCATGCAGCCAAACAGAATTCAATTCCTGGCATCCCATATTGTTTTTGAAGCACCATCAGGAGTGACTCATGGTTGCACAGCCAGGAATGACCTCTGAGCATCACTGTAATTCCAAAACCAATAAATAAATAAAAATAAAAAATTGATGTTTACATCCATAAGTATAAGGGTTCTTTGAAGGGGCAAGAGAAACTTTTCAGAGGAAATATTTTAGCTGATAATGGATAATTGTGGGATATTTGCCAGCTTGGAAGGAGTTAGGAAATTTCTTCGAGGAATAAAATAATGCGGCAAAACATCTAAGAAAAGAGTTTGTAAATAGAAAGGATTTGTGTTCACTTTTCAAAAAAGGACTCAAGAAAAAAATTATACAGGTTGAAATTATTCAATGCTTTTTTCGAAAAATGAGTGATTCATATATGGTAAAGATGTTACAACAAATGTCTGAATTAATACAATGTTTTGACATGGGCAACTCAGGAGTGCAAACTCCTGAGAAGAAATTGTACTTGTCAGAAAAGCCTGCTTTGAGTAGTCACAAACCAGCTGACCTCTTTGTATGGATCGTCTGACCACAATTTCATAAGCAACCATAATATTTCACTCTTTCCCTTTAAGAAAATCAGGCCTCTATAATTCTTCTCCTTTACACAAAGGAAAAACAGCACCAAACTCCAGCCAAAGACACCCTCACTGCCCAGTTTCTTTGACCAGGGACATCCCGGCACCAAGAATGTTTTTCGCTAAATTCCAAACTCAGGAGGAAAGCAAATTCTCAGTTTTTTACCCAAAACTCAAAGCATCTTTCCTCTTCCCTGATAATTGCTAACTTACTCAAGGAATTTCTCACTCCCCTGATAATTATCTGCTTTCCTTACTTCCTGAATATTACCTGGGTTCTCTCTCCTGTTTTACCCAAAACAAAACAGAATTCCTTTCGCCCCAGCATCAGTCTTTTATAGTATGCAGATTCTAGAGATGTTCTCCTATTGTCCTCTCTCAACTCTGCCTTACCTTGATAGATATCAGGTTTCTCTACCTGTCACTTCATATGCTAATTCTAGCTTTGATCTCATTGATTCAATCCTTTTTCCTTTCTTCCTGACTATGTCCCAAGAGTACTACTTTGCATTCCAGAGTTTACTTTATAAGGCTGAGCTGAATTTAATACATTGGTCCTCGCTCCATCTGACGTGGATCCCATGCAACCATGCGTGGCATTTTTATTTCTACATTAATATTCCATCTTCAAGTCTTCCCATGTCTCACTCTCTCCTGTGAGAAATCCTGAACTCACGAAGCTATATTACTTGCTACAGACGCTAGCGGTCTGTAGCAATACTTGAGTAAAAGAACTTTACACACACACACACACACACACACACACACACACACACACACACACACACACACACTACACACCAAGGGGTTTTATTTGTTTGATTTGAAGCAACAGATTACTAAACTTATTTTGTATTTCAAAAAGTCAATGCTATGTAGTTTGGAAGTTTGGAGATTAATTAATTGGTTACTAATTAGAAAAGTGAATTACACCATGTCCAAGGAAAAAGTGATGACAGCTCAGATGAAGAAAGAAGCTATTTGTGGAGAAGCAAAACATGGATGAACTAAAGATACAATTTCATAATAAGATAACTAGTGCCTGACTGTACACTACTTTAAGGATGTAGACACAAAGGATTTTTTTTTTTTTTGGTTTTTGGGTCACACCCGGCAGTGCTCAAGGGTTACTCCTGGCTTCATGCTCAGAAATTGTTCCTGGCAGGCACAGGGGACCATATGGGGCACCAGGATTCGAACCAATGACCTTTTGCATGAAAGACAAACGCCTTACCTCCATGCTATCTCCCGGGCCCTGACAAAAAGAATTTTAAAATGACTCCTGAGTTTTTGAATGCCATAATTTTTAAAGTTAAAAATACTAAGAGAGCAAAACAACTCCTAAAGGAAAACCACCAATGTCTTGTGAGTCAATCTCAGTTTGAAGTACTTTTGATGCAGTAAGTTTAAAAAAGGTCATATTGGATAAATGGAGCAGAAACTCATAACAAGATAATAGCTGCAAATCTGATGCCAATGGCAAAGAGCCTAGGATTTAGAAGTTTGCTGAGAATAGAATTTCGCAACTGAAGTTTATTGACTTTAGGATTGGATCATTTTTGTCATGGGACTTTGTCCTGTGAGCTGTAGGATGTTTACTTGAACACTGGTCTCTACCCTGTAGATTCCAGACACCACTCTTTTCACAGTTGTAACAAGTTTAAACAACATCCAGATATTGCAAAGGTCTTTGGGTGGAAGAAGGAGAGATACACTGATGGAACATTACCCTACTTATAATCTTAGCTGGAAAAGTATAGTACAACATGAGAAAAGGACTAAGGTCACAACTGGAAATCTCATTTTTGTGAGCAAATGAACAAAATTTACCAGAACAATAATACAACTATAAGGAGATTGCTTTGCATGTGACGAACCCATGTTTGATGCCTTGTACTCTATATGGTTGCCTAATTCCAGCCAGGAGTTATTTCAGAGCGCAGAGCTGAGTCCTGAGCACTGCTGGGTGTGACACCAAAAATGCCCCAATAAAAAATAAATAGGAAGAAAACCAAGAAGCAGACAAATGATTAGTGTGTATTATTAGCTATTAGTATCATAAAATGTCAAAATATTTTTATGAATTGAATACCCCTTCAAATGCATATGGAAAAAATCTTGACTCAGCATCTCAGAAAAGTATATTCTTTGGTGTTAAAGTCATAAAGAGGTGATTAAGATGAGTGTTGATAAGGAAAGGTAGTTCAAACATAGACATTTTGGATGTTTGTGCACAGGAAATATTGAATGTAAATACAGAGTAGAAGATGCAGTGTATAGGTCAAGGAGAAAGGGAAAACTGATCCAGAAATATGATTTCTAGTCTCCAGAATGATAGAAAATAAGTATCTCAGTCTGTGGAATTTTGTTATGGCAGTTCTAACATATCAATTTTCATAACACTTAAAACTAAGAGGCTTTGAATAATAATTATATATACTCATTATCTAGAGTACATAGTCCATAGCTTGATAGCAGTGCCTTTGATTTTATTGACTGGAAGGACATTTTTATTTTATTCTGTATCCACAGTTAAAGATGCTCATGATTTACTTTTGCTCTGTACTCAGATGTCTTTTTTAGAGGGGTTTGGGACACCAAATGGGATGCCAAGGATTAAAATACAGGCTAGCCATGTGCAAGACAAGAACTCTACCTGCAGTATTAACCCCTGGGAGGATTTTGTTTTAACTTGATGTTTTGCTGTATGTGTTTTTGGTATTCCTTGAACCAGATGTAAATGCAGCATAGATTTAGAGTACAAAAGCATTAGATTTAGATTTAGAATGGTCTACTATTAATTTAAAATTCATTCCATTGACCAAAGTAGTCCATTAGACAAATTCAGTCAGTGAATTTTGAACTATACTTTGTTAATTATAAATTCATGGCAAATATATTAATGCTGATCAGGGGGAAATGTTAAGGCAATGATTCAGCTTAAAGAAAGAAATACATTTATACAGAAAAGAGTGGTCATGAGTGGTAAGTAAAAATGAGAGACCAAATAACAAAGATCATTGGGCTTTGATAACAAGAAGCTAACTAAAAATTCTATGGGAGTTTTTGTTTTTCATTAAATCACATGGAAATACAGTGAAAAGTTGTTAGCAGTTGAGTTTGGGTCATAATATGTTTGTTTCAACATGCATCTCTTCATCAGTTTATCTCTTGCCACCCATTTCCCCAGTTACCCTCCAGTTCATACTACCTCTTTCTACAGCTTGCCTATCAGACACTTTTCTTCTCTGTATCTCTTTGAATTCTTTTTTCCTTTTAGGGACTGTGCTTTGCAATATTTTTACTGAAAAGGTATCATGCATATCATTTCAATTCCCAGTTCCAGTCCAGAGTAATTATTTCGAATTAAATTGTCATAGTTGTTCCTTCTCTGTCTTAACAATACTTCCAACCATCATATCTTTTTTATTTTAAATATATTTTATTTAAGGAACTATGATTTACAAAGTTATATTTAATATTTGGCACCAACCCCACAACCAGTGTCAGCTTATCTCCACCAGTGTTCCCATTTTCATCCATCATCATCCCACTCTGACAGACAACATTACAAAGTTCAGTTATTGCAGCTTATACTTCATTTTCAGTGTCGTTGAATCTGTGGTTTGAATTCATAGCTATACCACTCTCCTTCATCACTGGTAGAACAAACCTTCATATCCTGTTCAGTTATTACTTCCCTTTCTCATCTTCTTCCTCCACCCTTGATTTTTTTCCTTCTATTTCCTTCTCTTTCATTCTCCATCCCAAATATCTTCAATGATCTGATACAAGTGGCAAAGCAACAACAAAAAAAATAAGCAAAACTGACTGCACCAAATTTACGAGTTTTTGCATGGCAAAAATAACATGGGCTAGAACTAACAGTCAACTAATGGAATGAGAAATAATATCCACATTCAACACATCAGATAAAGACTTGATATAAAGAATATATAAATTACTCACAAAAATCATAGGAAGATTTCAAAAATCCTACCAACCATCGTATCTTAATAAGGCTTTGCTTGCTCAATTTCATACCTTTTGCTTCTTTATCAAAAATTAACTTATCATATACCTGGAATCTGCCTCAGGATGTTCAATTCTATTCAATGGATCTGAGAGTCTGTCTTTATACCATATCACTTTAATTAATCAATAATTATATTAGTTATAATACAAATATATTACATTATGAATTATAATAATGTAACTATTATATTATACATTATATATAACTTTATTGATTATAAATATATATGATATATAAATAGTATATTTTTATATATTATATTATACAATTATATTATTTATTCTGCTAGAAGAGATCATAAAATATTGGCTGATTATTTTATAAAGCTAATATTTAGCCATATTACCTAATGGTCTCCAATTAGCCATGATCACTAATAAATTGATTTTAAATTTGTATACTGTAAATAATCTTTGAATATCCTGCTAAGTTAGTATGCATAACTCCTTTCACTCAACTATATACTTTTTACCCAAATGTCCACCTATATCCGTTCTCTCAGAGAAAAAAAAACTTCTTATGCAAACATATATGAGATAGAAAGTAGGACTATAGACCAGGTGTCAAAATATTTCTGAATAATATCTAACAAAGTAGAAGTTGTAATATCTGTTGCTAGGGAGGCAAATAGGTGTTAAGCCAATCGCTTTCCATTTTACCCCCACAGCTTATAATAAATTATCACACAATAAGAGTTCAGTGAGTATTGATTATTAAATTTAGGCATGAGTGAGTGAATAAATATTAGATGATAGAAATTTTCAACCATACAGTGAACAGTGGGATAGAGCAGCAATTGGGTGAAGGGAGGATTTAAATTCTTCTTTTGGGTTCTGATATAAATGCAGTGTACAGAGCATTGATCTACTACTTCTGAGAGGTATTAAAGATACCTTGAGGAGAGCTGGTTCTCAATGGAGATAAGGACAGTGAATGGATGGAACTGTTGCTAATTAGGACTGAATGGGAGACTAGGAAAGTGAGTGAGAAGGATGAATATAAAGCACAGGAGAGAATTCCGTGCTTAAGAACAAATATTCTTGGAATTGCATCTTTGGTAATTGCATATGAAAACTATGATCTCTGATTTGGTCAATTTACTATTATAAAGAAAATTTAATTAGTTCTACCTCACTTTTTTGTTTTTGTTTTTGTTTTTTTTTTTGTTTTTGGGTCACACCCGGCAGCGCTCAGGGGTTACTCCTGGCTCCATGCTCAGAAATTGCTCCTGGCAGGCACGGGGGACCATATGGGGCACTGGGATTCTAACCGATGACCTTTTGCATGAAAGGCAAACGTCTTACCTCCATGCTATCTCCCAGGCCCCTCTACCTCACTTTTTAATCTTAGACTTACATCTCCCACATTGAGAGGAAGGAAATGTAGCCAATGATTTAACTGAGTTGAATGTTTCAATATTTTGTTGTCCTTTTCTTTTTTGTTTTTGTTTTTGTTTGGGGGGGCACACCCAATGACGCTCAGGGGTTACTCCTGGTTATGAGCTCAGAAATCTCTCCTGGCTTGGGGGACCATATAGGATGCAGGGGGATCCAACCATGGTCCTTCCTAGGCTAGTGTAGACAAGGCAGAGATGCCTTACTGCTTGTGCTACCACTCTGGTCCCTGTTGTTCTTTTTCTTAAAGAGACAAATATATTTTACCTGATCCACATGATCTCAAATTCCATTGTATTCTTCTCATCTTAATTAAAGGTATTTTCTTATACATATGGATGTATATAAAAACATATCTGTTTAACATTAAAATTCTACTTTCAGGGGCTAAAGAGTGGCTAACCTGAATTTCATGGCCAACACTGCATATGGGTTTTCTTTTCTTTTTTCTTTTTTTTTTTTTGTTTTTTGGGTCACACCCGGCAGTGCTCAGGGGTTACTCCTGGCTCCATGCTCAGAAATTGCTCCTGGCAGGCACGGGGGACCATATGGGGCACCGAGATTTGAACCGATGACCTTTTGCATGAATGGCAAACGCCTTACCTCCATGCTATCTCCCAGGCCCTACATATGGGTTTTCTGAGTGATGTCAGGAGTGATTCCTGAGTATAGAGCCAAGAATTTTCCTCAAGAATGACAGAAAATGCCCCCCAAAACAATATATACCACTTGATTCATAGCATATACTTATTACTAGCTGATTATTGAAATCTACTTCCCCCCCTTGATTTTAGCTATGATATTTAACTGACAAAAATCTAAAGTAGAAATGAGAAGTTGGAAGCATGAAGTAATAAGTATAAAATCTCATGTAGAATCAGTACTGCTACTTTGGGGAAGGTTTATTATTTAGTAACAATACATGACATCCCTTTTTAAATATTAATGGTGGTGTGATGACTATGAGGGAATGAAAATTAAATATCCTTATGATTAAGAAGTTTATCCTCAAATTCAATTTTTTTGTAGTCATGAAAGAGAAAAAAGATGCTCATATTAGAAATCATCAAACTGTAGAATAAGAGTTTAATAGATGGACTTTGGGATAAATAAGTTAAATAACTTTCTTTGGGCTTAATCAATGACTTTTTTCTACCAGTTTTTTTTTTTTTTTTGTAGGAACTGAAACTTTCTGAGAGAACATAAGCTTTCTGTTTTATTATATAAGGCACACAAATTTGGTGATTTTATAAAAAGGAATAATGACTTTTTGACTTATTTTGTGTTCATAATGAAATAACACCTTTTATATTGGTATATACTATATATAGGTATCTCTGTTTTATTCTTTTAGGCACTTAAGAGCTGATAAGTGAAATTTGACATTTGGTGACTTTTAGCGAAAAATTAGCAGTGTGCAAACGTATCACCACTTCTGACTATATACACTTTACAAGAATAAGCTTTCATTGGCTTTGAGTTAGCAAAGAGAAAATCATGTAGTAATTTTCTCCTACTGTTACCTAAGATACATTTAGATTATAGAACAATTTTCTTCTACTTTTAGTCAAGAATTGGGTTATAGTTAATTTAATTAAAGTAAGTAGTAGTTATAGACTTCCCTCTCTCCTTACAGCTAATGCAGTCTTAGGACATATTAAATTCAATTCACATACTTAAAGGGTACACAAAATTCATGCCACTAAGGACTAGAGTTACTCTGAAACTCAGTGTTTCGTGCAGTTAGCCTTTCCATATAAGACAGCATGGTAAGATGATAGATAGATAGATAGATAGATAGATAGATAGATAGATAGATAGATAGATAGATACATGATAGATAGAGTGAGTGAGCTAGAAGATATATATATATATATACTTGGATATATAGATTCATGATGCCATTATATATAATATATAATATATATATTCATGATGTCAAGGTCAGTTTCTCAGAAAAAAAATTTAAATTCTGAGTGAATGAAGAACATTTCAAGAGGGTTGGGTGATAACAAAAACACATTTGAAATCAGCAAAAAGGGGCCAGAGGGATAGCACAGCGGGGAGGGCATTTTCCTTGCATGTGGCTGACCCCGGATGCCCAGGTTTGATCCCTAGGAGGTTAGATTTCCAGCATTTCATGTGGTCCCCTGAGCCTGCCAGGAGTGATTTCTGAGCACAGAGCCAGGAATAATAGAGCCAGGAATAGCACTGCCAGATGTGGCCCAATAGCCCCCCTTCCAAAAAAATCATGTCTGCAAAATGTTCTATATTATAGACATTTTTCTATCCCCCTCCATATATTCTTATTGCAGTGCTCATTATAAAATGTTTTTAATAAAAAGTTTTATGAAAATTTATTTTCAAAATGTATATATGCAGAAATGTTCTTGTGATCTTGTTAAGAAATTTTATGAAAAGGAAATCGGCTGTTCTAGACTTGCATTACAGTGTTCAGTGTTTAAGAATTTTCAAATTAAGCGTATCTGCAGAAAAGTTCTAATGTTTATATTCAGAGAAGTCTATGAAAACATTTTTGTGATATGTATAAGATAAATGGAATGATATGGAAAAAACTGATTGTTTTGACAATGATGTTTACCATTTAAACTTTGATCCTATCACAGTCAACTTTTAATGTCCCAATGCAAAATAACAACACTTTTATAAGTTTTGATTTGGGGTCCCAGCCTCTAGTTTTGTTTTAAACAGAAAGGTGGAAATGTAAGATGACACCAAGCTATCAACTCCAAACAAAGGTGTTCCTCCAACTTTGTCCTTCCCTAACCTCTTTCTTTCTTTGAAATATAAAAAAGCCCACTGGATAGTCTCTCTCTCTCTCTCTCTCTCTCTCTCTCTCTCTCTCTCTCTCTCTCTCTCTCTCTCTCTCAACCATCCCAGTACTGAGTTTGGGATTTGGTTTTAATAATGAGAGTTGTTCTGACTTGTTGGCTGAGGCAAGAGCAGGGGGCAAAAGACCATGGACTCCATCACTATCCTTTCCTGACTGGCTTGGTTGATAATTTTTTTGATGCTACCCTGTTTCTTCTGAGTGAGTCATCACTTATGGGGTTAGAAATATGGCATGTAGGGTGATCTCACAACCTATGCATTCTTATTTTACAAACATGTATGTTTTAATATGGAAGACATCCAAAACTAAAATACAATTCATATTTTAATTGCTTTATTTAAGCACAATTACAAAATTTTTAATTATTGGGTTTCAATGCACACCATCATTTACCAATGCACTCTTCCTACCACCTATGTCTCCTGTTTCCCTCCCATCCCAACCCTCCACCCATGCCTGTCTTTAGAAAAGATAATTTGCTTCTCTCTCTTTCTCTTTTGTCTTTATTTCCTTTTTGACGCCGTGGTTTGCACTATTATTAATTGAGGTGTGTCTTGCATGTCACTTTTTCCACTTTCCTCACAGAGTTCTAGTCCAACTATCAGCTCCAACTATCACTTTCCTTGTAGACCCTTCTATTGAGGCTAGCTTGGTCCAACTACTTTAGAGAACTTCTTTGAATTCTCTCTAGAAAAGTGGATGCTCAAAAGGCAAATTATAAAATTTGATGAGCTACACAGGTTATGTGGGAGAATAATGTTCTGCTTTAATGTGAAGAATCAGGGGGTTATATGTTGTTGTTGTTTTTGCCAGTCACAATTTTTTTATGTATGAAAAGAATGCTCTCCTTTGTTACTTTGCAAAGTACAACATATCTTTCTTGTTAACAGAAGTTTTATCAGTATACATTGTTTGATTGACAAAGCATTTCACATGGATCTAGGTGGTAAGCAGACCTTATGAATAGATACATATCAATTAAAAGCCCAAAGGATAAAAAAAAAAAAAAAAGAAGAAGCTAACTTTTAATATCTCAAGGCATTTTCTCTCTGGTCAGGCCCTAGATGCAATTCTGATGTAGATTAAGGGATTTAGCAAGAAGCCAGGTTTTCCTATCAAATTTTCTTTTCCTCGGGGAACAGGTTTTTGCTGTAGTAGCTATCACAGACAAATAACTTTCAACTTTAGAAAGTTAGAGATAATTTTTAGAAGAGGCAATAAAAGAGACAATCTTATACAAAGGAGATGCAAATCTATACCTGGTAAAAAAAAACTTTTCTTAACAGCCCAACACTACTTCCAGGCCAAACTTTGGATGTTAACTTTGAGGTAAAATTTAGTTAGCAAGTCACTCAGAGTCCCTTAGAGATGTCCCAAAGCAAACATTCCTTACATTTTACAGCAGTCTGTTTAAACCTGCAGGGCCTCTGAGGATTAAAGTTGTTTTTAAGTATCTTTTGGTGCTAAATTTTCTAGAGAAGTTTAGTCAAGGCAAATTTGCCTGTATTAATCTTTATGTTTGGAGGGTAATGCTCAAATATATTCACACTTAATACAGTAAAGGGAGATTCATATTTAGGTCAAATAGATGTTTGTAACTAAGCATAAGAAGTATCACCGTCACTATCAGAAGTCTTGGTCAGCCATTTGTGCTGAGGAAAGGCCCACTTAGTGGACTTATCAGACTGCTATGGTGACACCTTTGTCTACTATAACTGCACTCACTGTTCTTTGTGTCACGCTTTCTACCCTGGGCTAGACCTCCTGACCCTTATCTCTACTATTTCTGAATGTTTCATATTTTAAGAGAATATAATTTTTCTTTTTTAATTCTATTTTATTTTGGCTTTTTGGACCATACCAGACTGTGTTGAGAGAGCTTACTCCTTTGCTCAGCTTATTCCCTGCTCAGGATCACTCCTGGTGGTGCTGGGATACCATATGCAGTGCTAAGGATTGAGTCTGTGGGGAGAGCATATGTAAAACAAGTGCCTTGCCTGCAGTTCTATGTCTTGGTTTCTGTAGTTTTTATTTCATGATGCACATTTATTGCATTATCATTGTAAAAATCTCTTAAATTGTGGTAACTATAAGAAGATTAGGTTACTGGGCTGGAGTAATAAATTTCTTGCCTTGCATATAACCAATACAGATTCAATGCTTCATACTTTATACTGTCTCCCAAGCCCTACCACTTATAGTAATCCCTAAGGCAGAGTCAGCAGTAAACCCTGAGCACTTCCAGTTATTGTTCCCCAAAAAGCAAACACAAAATTGGGTTATTAAAGAAAACAAACTAAAGCAAAATAAGATTGGACTATTAGTGAAGATGAAGGGTTTTTCCCCAAAGGAATATAGTTAAAGTGAACAAACATTCAGAAAAAATATCCCCAAAAATTTGATATGTGAAAGATACTGTAGAATGCTGCTATTACATCCAACTTAGAATTTATAAATAATCTCTTCATATAGTGCAGCAAGTTATGAATGCAAATGAACAAAAATTCCAAAATAAGCTATTGATTTTTTTAGTAAAGAATTTTACAAGTTGGTCAGAATATAATGCATCTTCTTCCAGAGCACTACATTTTTCAAGAGTCTGTGAAGGTTTGGGCAGTGGCTGCTTTCAGAATTGCTAGAAAAAATGTGCTTAACTTCAGTCAGTAGAAGGTTTAACATTATCAATACCCCAAACAAGCATTAGGAACCAAGGGTAAAGATTAAGTAAATATAAAAGAAAATGGTATGTTGAAAGTCAAAATATTCAATTGGATGTTTTATTAAAAACAACAGTAACCACTTCCCTTCCTCTCAAAATAGTTTTTGTTAAAAAATTAAGAATTTTCTCAACTTATTATGGAAACAATTCAAAATTATATTAGCATAATAAAAGTTCTCTTGATTAATAAAGTCAGAAAAACATCAATTTTGAAAAAAATCAAAACATATAGGGAAATAATCAAATAACATATAAATGTAAGAGTGATTATATGGAAACCTTAGAAATGACAGTTGACTATTGCATCATATAAGAGTGGACTAACATGGAAGCATAATTGTTGTCAAATATATAACCGTTGATATTTATAGTTATATGAACCCATGAATGTGCAGCTTCTGACAGTTAAAATGTTTTTAAAGGAAGAATAAATTTGTTAATTCATGACAATGGTAATGTTAGTAAAAGCCAAGCTAATGTTCTTTAACTTCTTGGTTGTGGAATACCTGAAAAATGTCAGAATTTATAATGGTCATCAATCACATTGGGACACCAAAACTGAAAATGGCTTGTTTATTGACCTAGAGAACAAATCAGTTTCAGGACTAGATGAGGGCTAGAACTTAATTGGAATGAGAAGTCTAGAAATGCAGAGTGCAAATTAATACTTAAAAACAAAAGAGCATTTTTCAATGAGCTTAGAAATGTCAATACATTTTTTATCTTTACTTTTTGGCTTTTTTTTGCCACACCCAATGATTCTGAGGCTCTGGCTCTGCATTCAGAAATCACTCCTGGCTGGGTTTGGGGGGCCATATGGGATTCTGGGAACTGAACACTGGTCAGTAGCCTCTAAGGCAAATGCCTTCCTCGCTGTGCTATTGCTCTGACCCCTAAAGACATTTTCTATGTGGAAGGCTTCTATGGCTGTTTATTCTCTCTTCAAGCACTAACTTCAGTTGAAATTCACTGAAATGTTTACTTTCTCTATTGGATATTGTCCTGATTATAGTTTGTGCTGAGTAACTTTCATTTATTTAATCCTGTTTTACTACTTCACACCTCACCCCCAATCTAGTCAACAAATACCGATTTATTTATTCAAATATTCTAAGTAAAGCCTAGGTCTTAAGTCCTCAATCACACCCCACCCCCTCCATGTTGGTTCTCTTTTATCTATATTTTCTCCATGGGTAGTTTTATATACTTTTATCTTCTATTTATTTTTTTGGTTTTTGTGTCACACCTGGCACTCAGGGGTTACTCCTGGCTCTATGCTCAGAAATTGCTCCTGGCAATTCTGGGGACCACATGGGATGCTGGGATTCGAAACAATGACCTTCTGCATGAAAGGCAAAATGCCTTACCTCCATGCTATCTCTCCGGCTCATATATACTTTTATTTTTACCATGTAATTCACATCAAAGAATTTTTAGATCACATTTTCAGCCTCATCAATCTCTTAACTTATAAACTTGCTTCTTGTTTTCAGAGGCATGGTTTCAAAGGTGGGTTTAAAGGTAAATCCACAAATAAGAGACCTTCTATTTTGAACTCCCATAGGACATGTTTCCTAGATAAAGATCACTGTCACATACTTTTAATTATGATGTATATGTTAAAATCCTTTTCGCTGAAGTTGCCCTTTGAGAGGAGTCCATCTATAATTATTTATTTGCCTTGTTCTTCCTGTCCTTATAACCCATGCAGTAACAGTGCTAGTTCATGGTAGGTATTGAAAAATGTTGAAGATATAAATCTATGAATAGGTCAATTTTTAGGAATAATATAAAGTTTTAGGAATGTATATAAATACAATTTATACAATTTTTTAGGAATGTATATAAATACAGAGATATATTTAACCATAATGCCCAAAGTGGGAGAGAGCTGCTTTTGATTTTTTATTTCTTTCTGTTGCAACTTATAAGAAAGGAGATACATTAGGGAGGAATGAAATAAATTTAGTTAGGGTTTGGGTCTCAGTCCCTAAAACAATAGTTCACATTGTAGACTGTTAATTAGAATATCCTGGGAAGCTTTAGAAACAGCTCCAAGGTCTTAGCACCTCATTCTCTCCCTGTTGACTTAATTGGGCTGTCCTGGGACCAATGTAGTTTTAACAGCTTTCTAAGTGATACTAATTTGTAGCCAGGTTGTGAATTATTATCTTAATTTTCTCCTTCAGAGGTTGGAAATTATTGGAGGTTTAATCACTTTTAAAACAGTTATGCTATTTCTGCATTCCAAAGAAAAATGAATGCAAAATTTTTTAATAAAGAAAGTAGTTCTCCAAAGTATTAAGAAAATAGGGGAGAAATTGAAGTTGAAAATTTGAAGCCTGAAAAAAAAGTTGAAGTGTTTTGGATTTGGATTTTTTTTAAAGTTTAGCTTCAAAGGGTGTTTTCATTTCAAAGGAACAATTAGATATAAATAAGTGTTTAATTAATAGACAGTGATATTTTAATGATATGCTTGCTAGGGAAAGCTTTTTTCCTGAATTTTCTTATCCTAAAGATTTTCTAAAATCTAGATATTTTTCCAAAGCATCTGTCAAGGAGCATTTTAAAGATATTGCCTTTTAATTATTTTATTGACTTATGTATGTGTGATGAAGTTGATTGATATAACAGATTAATCACAGAAGAGAATCTAGTTTTCTTCTCATTAAATCAGACATTAAAAATTTTTACAAAAATGTAAAATAACTTTTTACTAGATATACTCATATATCTAATGAGAAGAGTGTTATTTTATATTATAGGTGTGTGTGCATGTATCTGTGTGTGTTTGGGGGCCACATTTGACAGTGCTCAGGGCTTACTCTTGGATTTGTTTTGTGTTCTGGGTTCACTCTTAGCAGTACTCAGTAGAATCATATGTTATGGTACTGGAGATAGAACCAAGCTTGCTGCATGCAAGAGTTTTTTAATTTTAATTTTATTTTTATTTTTACACATTCTTCATAGTTGTGTTTCTGGCATATACAGTGACAGTGAATTAGGATCATTCACACCACCAATGTTAACTTTCCTCCACCAAAGTATCCAACATGCATCCCATCTACCTCTGCCCTTAGCCCCCCGGTCTACAATAGTAAAAGGTCCATTTTATTTAGATTGTTTAGATTGTTGTAGTTTGGGCCTC
This sequence comes from Crocidura indochinensis, assembly GCA_004027635.1. Classification (NCBI taxonomy): domain Eukaryota; kingdom Metazoa; phylum Chordata; class Mammalia; order Eulipotyphla; family Soricidae; genus Crocidura; species Crocidura indochinensis. The sequence goes on from PVKC010022054.1 coordinate 15,080, forward strand.
TTGATTCTGTTATTCTATTTTATTATCGTTGAATTTGGCTTGGGTATTTAGTCCTGAACTGCCCCCTCCCCCAACAATGCACCTGAGACCACTTAACCTCTGGGCCCCATCTAATTTTTTTCTTCTCAATTTAAAAGATGCATAAATATGAAGTATTCAATGTCCCACAGTTCTATGAAAAAGGCAAGATCCCCTGTCTAGAAGATACAAATATATCCTTGCCAGTAGTTGATACACCTTATAGCTTTTCTCCTCACACTGAAGAAAAAGGCTACATAAAATAATTTGAGTTTCTTAAAAGCAAGTTATGATTAAAATCTCAAAATCCCATGATACTTTCATTTCTTTGATTTTGTTTAAAAATTTAAATATTGGACAGTAGTGGTAGCACTAGTGGTAAGGTGTCTGCCTTGCAAGAGCCAGCCTAGGACAGATATTGTTTGATTCCCCGGTGTTCCATAAGTTCCCCCAAGCCAGGAGCTATTTCTAAGTGCATAGCCAGTAGTAACCCCTGAGCATCACCGATTGTGGCCCAAAAACCAAAAAAAAATTAAATTTATATATGGTCCTTTTAAATTTATCATTTTTGGGGTGTGGGACCGATACTGAAAAATTTGACTAAAGTATTTTTCATGTTTATTGGTTAGTTTTGGTTAATATTATATCAGTTAATATTAGATTAGATTGTAAAAGCTTTGGACAAGTCGAGACAAATATGAGTACAGTGGCATAATAATTATATAAAGCATCCTATATTTTCTAGAATCTAGTCAATTAGCTTATATCTGAATATTCTTGTATGGAGATTCTGTGGACTGGATGCAAGAGGAGTACAAAAATAAAAAAAAAAGAAGTAAAAGAAGAATTATTATGGCAGACAACAGAAATCAATATGTTCACTTTTTTCCTGAGAATGTCCTTTAAGGTTAGTAGCTTTGTTCAGTATTGTGTTTGTTTTTTTTTATAACCAATATATACTATTCCCAGAAAAGAGTAAAAGTAGATGAGAGACCATATACTTCTATGAGTATAAGTGATTTGTAAGCTAACAAAAGTTAAAAACCACCTCTGGGCTACAATGCATTAAAGACTTTCCCTCATGTCTCAGCTCTGTGAAGATCAATCAGTACCCTGTACAATGAAAACCATCCTATAGAAAGGAAAATGGGATAGGAAGCTACTTGTAAAACTATTTTTATTGGAAAATAACATGTCAAGACACTAAGTTAGCAGTTTTACTTTTCAGGGGTGGAACTACAGATCACAGACATACTAGAGTAGATCATGGTTGAATCTGTCAGGGATAAGCTGGGAGCCTCGTGGCTCAGATAAAATGGGCTTTCTTTCCAGAAAGGTTCAACATTAACCATACAGATTTAAAATTGGCAGTCATTCATAATCTGTTGGTGGTACATACCTCTTTTAATTCAGTTTCTCTTTTATGTCTAGGCTAGCACCCACTTTATGAACCATTTCATCTTAGTAATGAGGACTGGGGAGGAGGTATACATTGCTTCCTAGGAGATTAAGAGTTTCAAATGATCTTCTTTCCTCACTACTACTCCCTTTGTTATGTTGGATATTATGGTATGAAACTAAGGAAATATGGTAAAGTGAAATGAATCCTAAAAGGTTAATATTAAAATCAGATGATCTTAATTTCTAGTGAAATATTTAAGGAAAAAAGACTGAATTGTTAATATATTAAAATAGGAAGATTGTGCTTCCACAGAAGTACAAGATGTTAAAATTTTTTTAAAAAACTGAGAACTTAGTTTACTATCAGTGGCCTCTTGGCCTCTTCCTTCTTTCATTGTGTAACTGTGGTTGCTACCATACTAGTTTTCTGATTAGTTCCCATGAACGGTGACAATTGAGTCCACTGTCTTAAGTTAGATTGTTTATTTTCCCCACTTTTTATTTTTTCACTTCTTTGTGAACTGTTCGATAAGGTATTTTAGTGAAAGAGTCCCTCTCTATCTTTCCTTCCCTTTGTTATTTGTCAAATAAGGAAGTTTCTAGAAATCTCCCTCCATTTAACCTTTATATAAGAACCAAGTCAATTGGATTGTTGGACTTGTTATAGCATCCCCATAGGCACCAATCTCGTTGTCAAATGTTCAATAAGAATTTTGGTGATAGAGTCCCTCAGTTTAATTATTATGTTTGAACCAGGTCACGGGGATTGTTGGACTTGTTCTTGCTGCCCCCTTATGCGCTGATAATGCCAGGTGGCTTTACTCCTTGTTTGCGTGGGCACATTAAAATGGAAAATTCTATACATATAAATAAGTTCTTATAAAATAGAGATAGGAACACACAAATCTTGTGGTGCAATGGGGCCTTACATACCCTGAACATTGACATGATGACCTGGCACAGGCCTCAGAGGTTTGGGTATTTTCCAGTCACCCCTGAACCAGGGAAGCCATCTATGAAACATCCAACGTTGTTTATGACATCACCTGGAAGCAATCCTCTGCTAGGGAAGACCCTACTGCTGCTCTGACATAGATTTACTCAAAGGAGTCTTCCCTTAACACTGAGAAGACTTAAACAACAACAACAACAACGACCTGCATACTGGACAGGGCTTTCTGCATTGCCCGTTAATTGCGAGTTGAAATTAGACACCGCTCCACACCATCCTGACTTCATTGTAGGATATACAGATTCCAGGACCTTCAGTACAGAAGTGTGAGATCAACAACAGAGACTGTGAAAAATATAACTGTGTGGGCACTTCAGACAATGACTGGGATTGGACAAACTAGTTTGCCTGGAGCCTAGAAATGGTCTTATGACAGGAAACTTCAGGGTTAGGGTCTCCTTGTACTTTGGCCAAAGTATTTCCTTTCCATGAACTCCATACTTTGGTGGGCCCATGCAAAC
>PVKC010022055.1:0-17810 GCA_004027635.1 Crocidura indochinensis
GGGCACTGACAGCCTAGGAGCAGTCCTGATTCCTGGAGCAGTCACCCAGAACACAGAAAACACAGAAGAGCCAAATTAAAAGTTTAAAGAGCCACATTTGGCTCGCGAGCCGCAGGTTGCCGACCACCGGCCAAGAGTAACCTCTGAGCACCACCGGGTGTGACCACAAAACAATCAAAAGAAAGGTTTTCTTGGGAGTGAATTTCTAATGTCCTTCTGTCTTAAAAATCTAAGTATTTTTTAATTTTCATCACATGAGGAAATGAGCATCCTAGTTTGTCACTATTTTGTCACTATCCTTGTTTGCTACCTATTTATAATCCAAAGATGAAAAATAGAATTGGTTTTTACATAGGGCTAGAGAGATAGCATGGAGGTAAGGTGTTTTCCTTGCATGCAGAAGGATGGTGGTTCGAATCCCGACATCCCACATGGTCTCCTAGCCTGGCAGGAGTGATTTCTGAGTGTAGAGCCAGGAGTAGCCCCTGAGTGCTGCCGTGTCTGAACCACAAAACAAAACAAAACAAAACAAAACAAACAAAAAAGATGAATTGCTCTTTACAAATTTATAGTTTATACTTTTGAGTTGTGAAGCACAATTATCCTAGATTAACCAATTTTACTTCAGCAAATTTGGTGCAAGTGTTCACCTCTTTTCTTAGTTGAGAGAAGAAGCTTAGATGAATAAAGTTTTTTATTTGAGTGTGTGTAAGGTACAGTGAGGTGTGTATTTCTCCTCTAAGTGAATTAAGGAGAATCATTTTAGTAGATGAATTCAACATTTAAGAAATTATACTGAGGACATTGTAATGTTATTCCTATTTCAGTCAAAAGGGAAGTGCATGGACATTGTCAAGGAAACTGGGGTTTGATGTCTGGAAATATGCCCAGGTAAAGGGGCTTGACATTGTAAGACTGAAACTCGATCAGAAACAACATTAGCATTGTAAAAAGAAAAGAAATAAAAACTGAAGAAAAGAAAAACTGAAAACTGCAAAAAAAATTTGGTTGAAATCTGACTTTGTGATTTGAGGAATATAAATCAAGGCAAAAGAAGAAAAGATGGGTGAAGAAGAAATAAAGAGAAATTATGTTATAGGGAAAAAACGAGAAAAATAAAAAATACTTGAAAAGTCACTAGGATATTGAGTGAAGACAGTTTTTTTCTAATATATTCTAAAGCTTTTAGGTGGTATTTGTTTTTCTGGTTAAATTGGTACATTTGATTCTGGTACCTATATGGGTCATTTATTTCATAAAATACTTTGGAGGAGTAATTGTTCTTTTTCCCTTCACTAAGCTGTAGGCCTTATTCTCTCTCTCCATTTGTCAAATGCTATGTATGGGCACTGGAAAGCAGAACTAGTTGTGCCCCAGGCGTGAAACCTGCTCTTGACCTGTCTGCCAGTCTGCATCCTGCACTTGATGCTGCTTGAGGTCTGCCAGACAAAGGGAACCAAAGCAAGTCCTTAGTTTGATATGTGAGGAGACTAGAAAAGGGGGGAAAGGGCTTCTGAGTTTTTCACAAACAAAACTGTAGGAAGATTCCACAACCTAGTATTGTTTTCAAAGGAAATCTGCTACAAATGACTATTACAAATGACAAATGTAAAGTTCTTTTTTTTTGGATCTGGGCTACCTCCAGCTGGACTCAGCATTTACTTTTGGTTCTGTGCTCAGGAAACACTCCAGGAAGTCCTGGAGGACCATTTGTTGATGAAACTGAAGTTTCCAGGTGCAGGTAAGAGCCTTACCTGCCGCTCTTTCTCTCTGACCACCTGACATGAATTTGAAGTTGATAGGATTCAAGAAGATAGTGGGGAAAGAGAACATTCTTTCCAAGCATGAAAGGAATGAAAGTCAGCTTCGATTTGATAATAGTCCGAATCACAGCTGTGGGAATCAGACTGAGAAGAGATTCAGGTAAAGATGATGAGAAATCTCTCGAGAATCACTCTCCAGCCTATGTATGTTTTTAGGGTTGTAAATAGCTCTTAACCGCTTTCCCACATCAATTTCCTTTCTTCCATCCGTACTTTGTTTCTTTCTTCCTTTCTCACTTTGTTTCTTTCTCCTCCCTTTCTTCCTATTGCTTCATTTCTCTAGTAATCCCTTCTTTCTGTACTCCCTCATTCTTCTTTCCTTTCTTCCTCCCTTTCCTTCCTTCATCTCTTCCTCACTATTTTCTTTCACTCTTCTTCCTTCCTTCTTTCCTTCCTTCCTTTCTTCCTTCCTTCCTTTCTTCCTCCTTCCTTCCTTCCTTCCGTCCTTTCTTCTTTCTTTCCTTCTTTCCTTTGTGCCTTCTTTCTTTATCTCACTTTCTTTCTCTTTCTTCTTGCTTTCTTCTTTTCCTTGTAGAAAGGTTTATTACATTACAAAATATAAGCTAAAGTAAATCAAATGCCTAAGTTAGGAAGAACTTACTGTTGGACTACATTCAAAGATTTTTTAAAAATCACATTGCTCTACCCATATTCCTTACTGGAATCCCTAATTCACATACAGCTTTGTCTTCTCACAGATACCAATAATCACATTTTCCTGTTCCCCTTGAAACTAGTAGTATGTTCTAAAGAGATCCTGACTTTTTTTATAGCCATCTCCAGCGTTCAGTAGAATTCAGACCTTTTGAAATTTCCTTTAATACCCAAGATTCGTCAAGAGGAATCTGTAGAGCTAAATCCTGTCTCTGGATCTGACTTGTTCAGCCCACTCACTCACTTGGGAGATTATTGATTCAGTACACTTGAAAGTGAAGATTCCATGTCAAACGACTATGGAGTTGAGTTTCTGTTATTAATTAAAAAACAGATAATAATGTGTAAGAAATTGTTAAATTGTTTAGGCTTTAAAAATACAGCCGTGTGTATCATAAACAACATAAGAGAGCCTAGAGCCCATGAGGAAATATTGCACTGTCATAAAGTTATAGTGTACAATGGTAACAATATCTTTGATCACAAAACCTTTGAAATAAGAGGTTAGAGTGATTTTATTTGAAACATCACTTGTTGATTTATTGTCTCTTGGAAATACATAGATTTGCACAAGCAGTTTTCTTTTGCCAGGATTGGAAGACAAAGAAACAATCTTTGGTTAATTCAAATACTTGAGTACTCATCTCCAAGGCAGCACTTCTGGTCACACAGCCTCACATAAATAATGTCCATAACAGAGACAATCAGCCTGTCCTTTGGCCTAAACTTGCTCCACAACATAGATCATATAACCATGGATATATTTCTTGCACAAAGAATTCTTAGCATATATATTTTTTCAAATATGTATTATTTATTGCAACTTTCTTCCATGTGTCTTTGCTGTATCTAGATCATGGGAAGCAGAAATGTATTTGACCATTATTAAAGGAACCATATGGCTTCTTATAGTTGGACCTGGCATTGTGTGGAATATATTTGTTTTTCTGAATTATTTCTGCACTTTCTTTTGGAGCACTAAGAAGAAATTTATCCATCCAATTCTCATGCACTTGATTTTTATAAATATTATGAGGCTTTTTTGCAAAGAATTGCAACAGATCGCAATTTGTGGTTTGAGCAACTTCCTAAGTGATGCAGGCTGTCAAATTGTGACTTATCTGGAAAGAGTGGACCGGGTTCTTTCCATATTTACCACCGTCCTCCTCACCAAGCCACCATCATGAGCCCCAGATCCTCCATCTGGGCAAGGTTCATACTCAGGACTGCATGAGACCTCCTTCCCTTTTTCCTCTGCTTTTGGATACTCAACTGTTTGATAAGTATGAAACTACTTTCCTTTATCAGGAATGTCAGCAGCCTAAAGAAATCTGTAACTGATGAAATGACAGTTACTGTGATTTTATTGCAGATAGCCAGATAACAAAGTGGATGTTTCTGACATTCGTGGCCCTATGGGATGGCCTGTTTCAGAGTCTCATGGCCTCGGCCAGTGTATACATCCTGTTTTTGCTCAGCAAACACCACCAACAGGCCCTCCAGCTATGGAACTCAAGGCTAATCTCCCAAATGCCTCTGGAGATCAGAGTTGCTCAAAGTGTTCTCCTTCAAATGTGCAGTTTTCTATTTTTCCATTGGTCAGAATTTATTTTTATTTTAACCTGTAGTTCTGAATTTATGAACCTTAATGTAGACTGACTACCATAGATATTTTCTCTATTGGTTATTCAACTGTAAGCTCATTTGTGCTGTTTTACAGAGATGGACAGCAGGTGAGATTCTGGCACACTAAGAACAAGTCTGAAAGAGATTCAGTGCTTAATTAAAATAAAAAAGAAATTTGAGTCAAGTAACAAATGTGGACAGGATCAGTGACATATCTCCTTCCAGAAATGTCTTAGTTTGAATCCTTACTCAGAAACTTTTGATAATGTGTCCAGATAAGAAGAAATATCCATGAGAATGTATATTGACCTCTCTAATAGAATATACTGTGCTTTCAACCTTTCTAAACATGTACATTTTTTTCTAGAAAAGCTGTTCTTCTTTTCTATTTATATATACATGTTTGGGTCTTTCACACAAACAACTTTTTCTGTGGTCATGAGTTCACCATCTTGTAGTTCCCCTGTTTTCTGGCAAAAAATTCTTTCTCAATTATTAATTGTGTTGCTTCATTGTCGATGGGGAGCGATGAAACAGATTTTTAAGTTAAACTAGAGAATGTACTGTCTGATTAATTATTCCTTTATATACCAAATTTATAGTTACAATTCCTTTATGATTTGTGTTTTTATAAAAAAAAATTGAGTATAATCTTGGTGTTTAGGCATGAATCTGGTTGTTCCCACCATTTTCTTCACATATAGGCCTCCCTTGTACAACCATCTTATCTGGGTTTGTCTCCTTGTAGAAGGCAAATATCCATAGTTTTGTTTTCATTCCTTTAGCTTTTTCCCATCCCTTTATGACCTTATTCCTCCTTAAATTTTTATATGCCTGAAACCACTACCTGTATAAATAGGCCCAGTTACTATATAAACTTCCTACTGACTGTCAGTAATCTAGGTGATTTGACCATCATTCAATAGTCTGTTTCATATTTTCAGAGCAGCAAACCTACACTGTATTGCTGGATGGTATACTGACAGAGGGTATTGTCCCATATCACTGCCTTTGGACACATGGAAGCATGTAATGCTATTATAAGGGAATTTTGTGTGATACAAATAAGCACCACAGGTAAAGAGGACAAATTGTGAGACTTTATTACAGAATCAGCTACTGGGAATGAGCTAGTATCCAAAAGAACCCTGATTCTGAGGACAGTCGGGAATGAGTTTATAAAAGCAAAAATTGCAACCTTTTCTGACATCAGATGCATGCTAAGACTCTGATCAACTGAGCCATTTGCAGACCAAAATAAACACATTAATGGTTAAGCTTACTTAATGTCATGGTCACAATTTACTTGAAGAAAAAGAGAAAATGACAAAGCAGACTCCTGTAAGTGGATACTTTAGGAAAGTTACACCAAGCACTACCAATGGCTCGATTTCTACTCCATCGTGCCCCTTATCTGGGCCTTCAGCAGCTCCTGATAATAGCTCTGATGATGATACAAATGAAGATTTTGAAGCACTTGTTGGCTAAAATGATAGCCTGACATTTTTTGTTTATGTTAAATATCCCTTTTCCATCTGATAAACTCCACAGTACAGTACCGTGGGTTTTGGTGCTTTAATGTACCTACTTTACTAACTTTATGTTCTGTAATACATTGCAGTTCTCTGTATAAATTACACAGTTTATGCAAATTAAAACAAATGGAAGTTTTCAGTTTGATCTTTCTTATTATTTTATTTATTCAGAATACTGTATTGTCAAGTACTACTATGTATTACAGAACATAAAGATCTCCAGAAATCACTGAGAGTTGCTTCATTTTCTTTCGGTGCTACAGCTTGGGAAAAAATTGTTTGTAAATAGTATGCTTTAATTGTGGCTATGGCCCCCTGTTCCAATGGCTGAAGGATTGAAGTTGTGTTTTTAGGTAGATATACAGTACAGTATAGCTGTTTATAATGTTTTTCCTTTGCATCGCAAAAAATAATTTACTGCTGAAATGTGAATACTGACCAGGATAACAGCAGCACCGGACCTCAGAATAGTGCACATCAGCCATGAATAGTGCTAAGACACAGGGCTGTTACCACGTTCTATCACGTACTGTTGGTGAGATGGTCGCAAATGTGAGTGATCATAACAGTGAATAGTTGGTCATAAGTGCAAGTGGTCGCTGCACAGGTAGGTCATTAAGCGAGGAGTATCTGTAATCTGTTTTCAATTGTATGTAGTTTATCATTATATCATAATGTCATAATTTTAGATTGGTTTTAGGAAAGGAAACTGGATGCTCAAGACCCGTTAGACCTGGCTCTCTAACTCGTGGCCTGCGGGCTGTTTGCAGCCCTCTGTACAATAGTTTGTGGCCCGTGGCCAGCCTTCAAATACCGCAGTATTCGTGATTATTCGCTTACCAAATAATTGCAATAAAAATCGCATTAGTAAGAAAAAACTCACATTAAACATTTGCATACCCCGAGCAGTTACAATCGGGGTTTGCAAATGATTAATATGATTTTTGCAATTTTTTTCTTACTAATGCGATTTTTTATTGCGAATATTCGGTAAGCAAATAATCGTGAATACTTTGCACCTGGCACAGACGTCATTTCCGCTGCTCCTGCCTGCTGTCCCTTTTTTCTGGTAAAATCCCTTATGTGGCCCTGCCTCACCCCGACATTGCCTCATGCGGCCCCTATGTAAATTGAGTTTGAGACCCTTGCGCTAGACAACATTTCATGGTATAGACTCCTTTTAAATGATCATTTGCTCCTGGCTTGAGAGACCATATGGGACACTGGGGATCAAACCCAGGTCATTCCGGCCAGCCGCATGCAAGGTAAATGCCCTAAAAAACAGTGCTCTCACTCTGGCCGCATATTGTAATTCTTTTTAAGAATGCTCTATACACAATCTAATCCAAAAAGACTTTCTTCAGTAAAGTTACCCTCAGCAATCATGATTGGTCTAGAAAATGTAAAACCTTTCCACATGACTAGCCTGCTTTATAATTTTTAAGCATTCTGTCTCATTTCACCTGGGCCGCTTTTCAACTGTAACCCATGGATCGATCCTCAGAGTCTGTTTATGTGTGCTAATGAATGCATGTGTTGGTCATCTCAATGTCTGTCTAATATCCATCTGTAATATATATAATATCTATGTTGTATATTGTCCTTCCCCTGTCATATATAATCACAATTCCCCCCCTTTGCTTACCAACTTACAAATTATTTTCGCATTTCACTTTCTAACCCCATCTGTTATTTACTCCCATATAATCCTTTATACCCTCAGCTCTTTTTATACTCTTTTTTTTATTAATATCTCTACTTAAACACCTTTATTATGAATATGATTGTAGTTGGGTTTCAGTCATGCATAAATCACTCCCTCACCAGTGCAACAATTCCATCACTAATGTCCTGAATCCCCCTCTACTCACTTTACACCCACCTGTACTCTAGACTGGCTTTCTACTTCCCTCATTCATTCACATTTTTATGATAGTTCTCATGGTAGTTATTTGTCTAACTGTACTCATCACTCTGTGGTGAGCTTCATGTTTTGAGCTGGACCTACTAGCCCTCCTCTCTTTTGTCTCTGAGAATTATTGTAAAATGACTTTTATTTTTCTTAAGATTCATATATGAGTGAGACTATTCTGCATCTATCTCTCTTCCTCTGGCTTATTTCACTCAGCATGATAGATTCCATGTACATCCATGTATAGCTAAATTTCATGACTTCATTTCTTCTGATGCTGCATGATATTCCATTGTGTATATGTACCACAGTTTCTTTAGCCATTAGTCTCTTGAAGGGCATCTTGGTTGTTTCCAGAGCCTGGATATTGTGAATAGCACTTAAATGAATATAGGTGTGAGTAAGTGATTTTTGTATTGTATTTTTGTGTTCCAGAGGTATATCCCTAGGAGTGGTATAGCTGGATCATGTGGGAGCTCTATTTCCAGTTTCTGGAGGAATCTCCATATCACTTTCCATAAAAGTTGAACTAGACAGCTATCGCACCAGAAGTGAATGAGTTCCTTTCTCTCCACATCCCCACCAGCACTACTTGTTCTCATTATTTGTGATGTGTTCCAATCTCTGTGGTGTGAGATGGTTCCTCATAGTTGTTTTGATTTGCATCTCCCTGATGATTAGTGATGTGGAGCATTTTTATCATGGACCTTTTGGCCCTTTGTATTTTCCTTTGCCAAAGTGCCTGTTCATTTCTTCTCCCCAATTTTGATGGGATTAGAATTTTTTTCTTGTAAAGTTCTGTCAGTGCCTTCTATATTTTGGATATTAGCCCCTTATTTGATGGTTATTGGGTGAATAGTTTCTCCCACTCAGTGGGTGGCTTTTGTATTCTGGGCACTTTTCCTTTGAGGTGCAGAAGCTTTTCACCTTAATATATTCCCATCTGTTTATCTCTGCTTCCACTTGTTTGGAGAATGCTCTTTCCTCCTTGAAGATGCCATTAGTCTCAATATCATGGAATGCTTTAACTAAATGCTGTTATATATACCTTATGGTTTCTGGTCTGATATCAAGGTCTTTAATCCATTTATATACCTTGTTAGCTGAGGATCTGAGTTTCATTTTTTGCAGATGGTTTATCAGTTTTGCAACACCACTTGTTGAAGAAACTTTCCTTGCTCTATATAAGATTTCTTGCTCCTTTATCAAATCTTAGGTAATTGTATAGTTGGGAAACATTCCCTGAATACTAAAGCCAATTCCACTGATCTGAGGGTCTGTCTTTATTCCAATACCATGCTGTTTTGATAACCATTGCTTTGTAGTACAGTTTAAAGTTGGGGAAAGTAATTCTTCCCATATTCCTTTTCCGAGTGATTATTTTAGCTATTTAAGGGTGCTTGCTGTTCCAAATGAATTTCAGAAGTGTTTGATCCACTTCTTTGGAGAATGTCACTGGTATTTTTAGAGGAATCATATTCAATCTGTACAATGCTTTGGGGAGTATTGCCATTTTAAAGACGTTAAACTCACCAATCTATGAACAGGATATGTGTTTTCATTTCCACATGTCCGCTCTTATTTCTTGGAGCAGGATTTTATAGTTTTCTTTGTGTAGTTCCTTTACATCTTTTGTCAAGTTGACTCTAAGATATTTGAGTTTGTGTGACATTAATTTCAATGGGGTTGTTTTTTCTTTCTTTTTATTTTTTTTAAATGTTTGTTTTTTGGGGGCCACACCCAGTGAATCTCAGGGGTCACTCCTGGCTATGCGCTAAGAAATATCTCATGGGGCCGGGCGGTGGCTCTGGAGATAAGTTGCCTGTTCTAACCTAGGACGGACCACGGTTCAACCCCCCAATTCCCCTTATGTTACCCCGTGCCTGCCAGGAGCGACTTCTGAGCGAATAGCCAGAAGTAACCCCTGAGCATTACTGGGTGTGGCCCAAAAACCAAAAAAAAAAAAAAGAAGTATCTCATGACTTGGTGGACCATATGGGATGCCGGGAGATTGAACCATAGTCTGTCTAGGCTAGTAGGCACGAGGCAGACACCCCACTGCTAGCGCCACAGCTCCAGCCCATGGATTGTTTCTTTTTTTTTTCTTTTCTTTTGTTTGTTTTGGGGCCACACCCGACAGTGCTCAGGGGTTACTCCTGGCTGTCTGCTCAGAAATAGCTCCTGGCAGATATGGGGGACCATATGGGACACTGGGATTCGAACCAACCACCTTTGGTCCTGGATCGGCTATTTGCAAGGCAAATGCTGCTGTGCTATCTCTCCGGACCCAAGGGTTGTTTCTTAATGTCCATTTATTATTATCAGTATATTTCCAATTATTATCAGTATATAAAAAGGCCATTGATTTCTGTGTGTTAATTTTGTAACCTGCCACCTTGCTTTATGAATCTATTATTCCTAGAAACTTTTTGGTAGAGTCTTTAGGGTTTTCTTTTCTTTTTCTTTTTTTTTTTGGTGGGGGGTTTGGGTTTTTGGGTCACAACTGGCAGTGCTCAGGGGTTACTCCTGACTCAATGCTCAGAAATTGCTCTTGGCAGGCACCCGGTACCACATGGGGCACCGGGATTCAAGCCGATGACATTTTGCATGAAAGGTAAACACCTAACCTCCATGCTATCTCCCGGGCCCCTCTTTAGGGTTTTCTTTTTTTTTTTTCTTTTTTTTTTAAATGAGTTTATTTAATTTATTTATTTATTTATTTTTGGTTTTTGAGCCACACCAAGTGACGCTCAGGGGTTTCTCCTGGCTATGCGCTCAGAAGTCGCTCCTGGCAGGCACGGGGGACCATATGGGAACTGGGGGATCGAACCGTGGTCCGTCCAAGGCTAGCGTGGTAAGGCAGGCACCTTACCTGTAGTGCCACCGCCCGGTCCCAGGGTTTTCTAAGTAGAGTATCATGTCATCTGCAAACAGTGAGAGCTTGACTTCTTCCTTTCCTATCTGGATTCCCTTGATATCCTTTTTTTGCCTAATCCCTATAGAAAGTACTTCCAGAACTATGCTGAATAGGAGTGGTGAGATAGGACAGCCTTGTCTGGTACCAGAATTTAGAGGAAAGACTTTCAGTTTTTTTCCATTGAGGATAATATTTGCCATTGGCTTGTGATAGATGGCCTTAACTATATTGAGGAAAACTACTTTCATTTCCATCTTGCTCAGAGTTTTTATCAAGAATGGACGTTGGACCTTATCAAATGCTTTCTCTGTGTCTATTGATATGATCATGCAGTTTCTGTTTTTTCTTGTTTTTGATGTTGTGTGTTATGTTAATAGATTTATGGGTGTTAAACCATTCTTTCGTTTCTGGGATGAAACCTACTTGATCATAGTGAATGATCTTTTTGATGAGGCATTGGATCCTATTTGCCAAGATTTTGTAGAGGATCTTTGCATCTGATTCACCAGATATATTTGTCTGTAATTGTCTTTTTTGGCAGCATCTCTGTATGGTTTTGGTATCAATGTGATGTTGGCTTCAGAAAAGATATTTGGAAATGTTCTCATTTTTTCAATTTCATGAAAGAGCCTTCTAGGATTGGTAGTAGTTTCTCTTGAAAGTTTTGAAAGGATTCATTAGTAAATCTGTCTGGGCCTGGCCTTTTTTGGGGGCAAATATTTGATTACGATTTTAATTTCCTCAATAGTGATGAGGTGTTTAGAAATGCAACATTCTCCTTATTCAACTGAAAAGGTTATAAGAGTCCAAGAATTTATCCATTTCTTCCAGGTTCTCATATTTAGTGGCATAGAGTTTCTCAAAGTAGTCTTTGATTACCCTTTGAATCTCTGCAATAGCTGTAGTGATATCCCCCTTTTTTCTAATATGAGTTATCAATTTTTTCTCTTTCTTTGTGAGTTTTGTCAATGGTCTATCAATCTAGTTTATTTTTTCAAAGAACCAACTTTTACTTTTGTTGATCCTTCAGATTAATTTTTGTTTTCCACTTCATTGATTTTTGCTCTAAGCTTTATTTCCTTTTTATTCCCTATTTTTGTTTCCTTTTGTTGATAATTTTATTTCAATACTTTCTTTCCTTCTCTTTTTCTTCCTTCCTTTTTTCTTTTCTTTCTTCTCTTTTTCTTTCATTTCTTTCTTAATTCTCTTTTTCTTTTCTCCCTTCTTTCCTTCATTCTTTCTTTCTTTTCTCTTTCTTTCTACTTCTCCTAAGCTACATCAATATTTAGCAATATTTTCTCCCCAGGAATGGGCTTAAAGCTGATAATGAAACATAATTACTTTCCTTAAGACTACATTCCACATTGTACATGGATGAGGAAGGTGCTGGGGTATAGATTTTGCTCAATATTGATGTATAAGAGAATGAAGAAAAACCGCTTGGTTTAAGAAAAGAATTTTAACAGTTTTACAAGAACTGGGAATCAATCCCACTCTACAGCTAATAGGCCGCTGACCAGTAAGAGCAAAGAAGACCAGTAAAGAGTAAAGTAAGACTTGCCAAGCCCTTCTGCTGAAATGGGACACTTATGATCATGAGCAAGAAATACTTGCAACATGCAAGAAACAAATATCTTGGCATTCCCCTACTTCACCTCAACACAAATATTTCTTAGGGCACCACAGATCAGAGCCCACCACAGTAGTCTCATCTTGGGGGCATTCCTCACAGAAGCAAGCAGAGGTAAGACAACCTCAGACAAGCACAGTCACACTCTCATGCTCCATGCCTATTTTTCTAAGTTCACAATTTCCTGCTCCCCTAATCTGTTTCATAACCTGTGTTTCGTTTTCCTTTAACATTTTAAGTGCAACTGAGATAGAACTTTATTGCATTATTTTCTAAGTATTCAGATGCCCATTATAATTATTTTCCTTGTTAAGTTTCTTTTTCTTACAGAGGTCTTGACGGCAGAGACAGAGGAAAAGATTTTTTTTCCCATAACTCAAGTATAATGGGTACTAAATGGAGATAAAGTGACATTCATGATACCCAACAGTACTAGTCTCACAAGTTACAGAGTATACAAATATTAACAAAGAGAAAAAAGAAAGAGTGAGAAAAAGTTTGTGAGAGAGAGAGAAAAAGACAAAGAGAGAGATAGAGAGAAAAAGAAACGCTATGGACATTGGTGGTGGGAAATGTGCCCTGCTTAAGGTGTTGAACATTGCATGAATGAAACACAGTTATTAAAAACTTTGTAATGGTGAAATAAAGAATATATCATAAAAACCTTGTAAAACATAGTGTTTTAGTTTTTAATAAATTAACCCTTATAAAATTATCTATGTCCATTGGTAAAATTTATTATCAGAATGAACACAAGAAAAAATATTTCACTGTCATTTTACATAATATAATACCTTTCTGGAACACATTTGATAAATTTGTTCTTATTATTATATATTAAAATTTATTAAACCAGTAAAAAAATCAAAGGAACTCTTGCTTTGTTCACAATCACGGAATATGCACTAATGCAGATTTCCAGTGCCAAGTAACATCATGATTTCCTCGGCCCAAAAAAGTCCTCAAGGAAGAAAACAAATCATGAATCATGCATACCAGGAATGAGTCTGAATTCTGATTCAAAACTTGCAACTCTGCAACCAATTTTGCCTTTTCTTTACTGCAAACGCACACATTTACTTTATGAGGAGTTGCACTTTGAACTGGATTGATAGGAAGCTCTACCAGTTGTTCAATTTCTCTCTGCACATTCTTCTCATTAAAATTATTAAAGTCTCATTAAAAGTGGGGAAAGTTCTGAGCCAAACAACATAATTGTGGAGGGAGAGGGGACTTTGTGCATGAGGGACTGAGACTGCGCAAAGGTCTTCTCCCTGACAAGTGACAACTCTGACAGTTGGAATTGGGCTAGAGCTTCTGTTTGCTCAGAGCTGTGCAGGCTCAGAAGGAATAAATAAGACCCAAGACATCAACACTGCAGTATTAAGAAGGAGCTTGTGTGAACAGCGGGGACCCGGTGAGTCAAAGTCATTCTCTTTCTCATTTCTAACTGCTACTGACAATGACATTTGTAGCAGAATTTTGCTTCTCTCTTGCACTAAGCAAAGGGATGTATGACAGGGATGTGAGAGTCTGACACACTCTCTCTCTCTTTCTGACAAAAATGAATGTTCCTACGCCAGATAGATGAAAGGGGCAGTTCCACTGTAGGGGATACTGGAAATGCTTGAGCATCTTTGAGATTTAACAACTATTACTACAGGGACGCTGGGTATTCTCACATAAATTTCCAGGTAATTTAATCAGAAATAGGAAAGAAAGGGAGAATTAGTTTAATGTCTGTTTTTAACCACTTACTTTGGTGAATGTCTGTTTTTTTACATGAACCACTTTTGAACCAATTTTGCCTTTTCTTTACAGGAAATGCACACATTTACTTTGAAGGTTTCTTTTGTCTCTAATGTCTTTTAGTCTTACAATATATAGTGTTTTTTCATAGATGAACATCACCATGATTGTCTGTATGTCACTTGATGGAGACACCTATACCTAATCATAAAGATGCAAAATATAATTGCTGTAGATATTTGAAGAAGTTCCATATTGTTTTCCGTAAAGGGTGGAAATTCCAACCAGCAGTGAGTGAGAATCCCTTTCTCCGTAATTCGAGCCAGTCCTGGTTATTCTTGCTCTTTGTGATGTGTCTCTGTAATGTGAAAGGATGTCTTGATGTTTTGATTTGCATCTCTCTGGTAATTAATATGCAGAACAATTTTCATGTGCCCTTTTGCCATTTGTATTTCTTTGTTGAGAATATTTTATTTCATTTCTTCTTTCTGTTTTGTGATGGGGTTAGATGATTTATTTCTTGTAAAGTTCTACCAGGGTCTAATATAAATGTTCTATTATCCCCTTATTATATGAGTGGTTAAATAGCTTCTCCCATTCCGTCTGTCTTTGTGTCCTGATTATTGTTTCCTTTGAGGTGCTGAAACTTCTGAATTTAATATAAACACATATGTTTAATTTTGTTTCCACTTGCTTGATTTTATTTCATCTTTGAAGATACCTTTAGCCTCAATGTCATGGAGAATTCTGCCTACATTTTCACATGAGATATCAAAGTCTTTCATCTATTTTGATCTGATCATTGTACATGACATTAGAAGGATTTTTGAGTTCATTATTTTGCATTTAGCTGAGCAGTTTTACTAAACTACCAGTTGAAGAGGCTTTCATTCCTTTACTTCATAATTTTGGATTCATTATATAAAATTAAATGATCATATACCTGAGAGACTCTGTTGAGATATTCAACTCTATTTCATTGATCTGTTTTTATGCCAGGACTTAATGTTTTAATTATAATTGCTCTGTAGTACAGCTTGAAGTAGGAGAAAAAAATGTCCCTCCCACCTCATTTTGTCCAAGGAATGTTTTAGAATGTTCTTTCACACGTAAAGATTCTTTCAAATTTTGTTCTATGTAAGTTTTATTATCATCTTTTTTCAGAGCCAATGAGTACAGGAAAGCAAAAAGGAATCTTTATCATAGATCCTTGATGCCTACTTGAATGCAAAACTGGGTCTGCACTTCAAGCTGCTTGAGGTCTGCCAGAAAAGGGGAACTCCAAGGCAAGTCTTTCATTTGGTAGGTGAGGAGAATAGAAAAGGGATTATGGGGCTTCCAAGTATTATTCACAGGCCAAACAGAAAGGAAGATCAAACAAAGGAAGACTATTGCGGATGATAGTCATTTGATATTAAAAATTTTGTTTGCATTTTGAGCCACAGCTATCTCTGCTCAGCATTTCCTCTTGACACTATGCTCAGGGATTTCTGCCACAAGACTTGGAGGAACATTTGGTGACGGAGATAAGACTGATGTCTCCAAGTGAAAAAACCTTGATGTGGCCTTATATGCAGCCATACATGCCTTACATGTCATTCTTCTCTCTGCTTCCCTGACATGATTTTGAAGTTTATAAGATAAGATTTAAGAGTATAATGGGGAAAGGAAACGTTCTTTCCAAACATGAAAAGAATGAAAAGTCAACTCATACCCAATAAAAGAACAAATCAAACATGTGTGAACTTGAAAGGATCTGCAGGTATAAGAGAAATGGGAAATATTGGTAGCAGGAAAGTTAGATCCGCAGATATAAGAGAAATGGGAAATATTGGTAGCAGGAAAGTTAGACCAGTAAAGGTTGGAAGACATTCAATGACTAAAACCAAACTATGAACACTTCGTAATCATAGTGCTTATATAAAGACATTAGTTAATACAAGTAAAGAGAGATGCAGGTAAAGATGATGCTAAATCTCCTGAAAATCACTCTCCTACCTAAGGATAATCAGGGATGCAAATGCCTCTTTGACACTGCATTTTCTCCTCCCTCTCCCTCCCCCTTCCCTCCCTATCTTCCTTCTTCCTTCCTTCCTTCCTTCCATCCATACTTCCTTCCTTGTTCTTTCCTTCATTCTTTCTTCCTCCTTCCTTCATTCGATTATTTCTTTTAGAAATATTTATTAAAAATTTCATAAAAAGTGGAAAGAAATTCCCAGTTTGGAGATGAATTTAGTTTTTCTCTCTCTTTCTCTCTCTCTGTCTCTTTGATTTTTGGGACACAACTGCTGATGCTCAGGGTTTACTTTTGGCTCTTCACTCAGAAATTGCTTCTGGCTTGGGGACCATATGGGAAGCCAGGGGTCAAACCAAGGTCATCCTGGGCCAGCAGTGTACAAGGCAATTGTCATACCACTGCACTATCACTCAGGCCCCTCTCTTTTGTTTTCTAAATCACTTTGTTCTACCCAATAATCTTCATTGAATTTCCTCATTCGCACACACAATTGTCTCCACAAAATACCAAATTATTATCATTTCCTATACCCCTGTTAAAAATGTGTATATCTAAAAGAGATCCAGGCTTCCCTTAGCATTGAGCAGAATTTGGCTATCTGCTAAAATCCCTTTAATACCCAAGGTTCTTCAAGAGTAATCTGCCTAGACAAAGCATGTCTCTGGATCTGACTTGATCAGCACTCTGACTTGGGAGGTGGAATAGACTGGTAGAATAGACTATTAGATTTCCATGTCAAAAGATAATGGCGTTGAATTTACTGTTATTAGTTATGAAAGTGAATGTGAATTTACAATACAACCAATAAAATATTACCAGGAGTGTTTGGTTTTAAAAATACTACTGGAAACACTGCTGTGGATTTATAAAAAAAATGTAAATGGGATCCCGAAAACAAATAGGAAATATTACACTGTCTGAAAGCTATAATATACATTGGTAATAATATCTCAGAATGAATACAAATAAAAGGAGATTTATTTCTATTTCAATCAACAATTGTTGCATTTTAGAAACTCAGAAGTATTTATATTCGTAAAAGCAGATTCTTATTGACAGATGGGAATAGAAAGCCTATGTTTTACAAATCAGATCTTTGACTACTCATTATTCGGGACACAAAACCTCACCCATAAGAAGTGTCCAAAACAAAGGCTCTGACCTCTAATCTTTGGGACTAAACTTGGTTCACCACCTAGATCTTATAACACTGGGTATATGACTCTTCTACACTGAGTATTTTAGAATGAGTATTTTATTTCTTTCTGGAAACATATCCTTATTATTGATATTTTCTTCCAGGTTTCTCAGCTGAATATTAAGCACTGAAATCTATGTAACAGAAATGGTTTTGGTCATCATTAAAGGAACCATATTCCTCCTAATGTTTGGGCCTGGCATTGTGGGGAATCTATTTATTTTTGTGAATTTTCTCCGCATAATCATTCAGGATACAGAGAAGAAATTATGTAATTATGTAATCATTCATGTAATTCTTCTTCACATGTCCTTTATAAATATCATGATGCTTTTTTGCAAAGGATTGCAAAAGATCTCAGTTTTTGGTTTTAGGAATTTTCTAGATGATGCAGGCTGTCAAATGGTGATTTATATGGAGAGGGTAGCCCGGGGCCTTACCATCTGCACCACCTGCCTCCTCACCATGGTCCAAGCCATAATACTGAGCCCCAGGTCCTCCATATGGGCAAGATTCAAACCCAGGTCTACATGGCATCTCCTGTCCTTTTTCCTCTGTTTTTGGATACTCAGCAGCTTGATAAGCATTAATCTACTTTCCTACATCAGGAATGTTCAGAGCCTAAATAAATCTCTAAAAAATGACTATGACAATAATTGTGTTTACATAGCAGATGACCAGATACCAGATTGGATTTCTTTGACACCCATGGCCCTGCGGGATGGCCTGTTTCAGATTCTGATGTGCTC
>PVKC010022056.1:0-17863 GCA_004027635.1 Crocidura indochinensis
CAAAAGAGAAAGAGGTGTGGGTTAAGAAAGTCAGCTGTACAGTGAAATATAAAACAATATAGTTACACAGATATTATTTCAATAACCATTAAATAACTGTAGTGGATTATACCCAGCAATGTTTAGGCTAGTTCCAGTTTTGGATAAGCTGGGGATTAAAATTAGGTTGGTCACATGATAGGCAAGTCACTTATGTCACATGTTTGCCCACAGTTCTATTTCTGGCTCCTGCATTAATATTACTATAACCCAAATATAATATCTCTCACCATAATTATTTATATTAATGACTAAAACCTATATAATGCAATATTTACATCAGCTAAAAAATTCTTTCAAAACATTTTTCAGGGACTGGAGAGATAACTCAATGGGAGCTTAGCACATGTTTTGTATGTGGAAGATACGATTCAATTCTTAGCACTATATGCTGATCATTTGCCAGAAGTATATATCTGATCATTGCCAGAAGTGATCCCTGAGTATAGCCAGTAGTCTGTTTTGAGGCTATACCCAGCTGTGCTCAGAGATTACTCCTGGCTCTCCATTCAGGAATTAATCCTGATGGCGTTTGGAGGACCATATAGGGTACATAGATTAGAACCTAGGTCTGCCACATGCAAAGCAAGTACTCAACCCACCATACTCTCTGGTCATGGCAATTTCCTTTTACTCCAAATATTTAAATAAACGTATCTAATTAAATCTGTGGACTTTGAATAAAAAAATTGTCCTCTATAATGTCAGAGTACCTGTGATTAAAATCAACTGAAGTCCTGAAAAACAAAAGATGCTTCCTGAAGAACAAAAAGTGCTATCCCAGAAGCAAGAGAATTTCATAGTTGCTGCCCTTTAACTACATCTCTTCCTTGTAAGTCCAGCCTGCCAATACACTATAAATTTCAGTCTTGCCAGTTTCCAGAATCACACAAAACAATCCCTAAAAATAAATCTCTGTCTACATTGATTTATATACCCACCAACAGGACATATAAAGTTAGAGGCTCATGTTATAAAAGGAAATAAATATTAAGAAAACATAGAATTAAAGCAACTATTAAATGTGTGGTATCTTAAGAGCCCCTGAAGTATATTTTTTCTGTACTCTCTTTTGATAGCACCCTATTCTTTATGATGTTTAGAAAATCAGTGGACAGATTAAGTATTATAGGGGTCAGAGATTACAGAAGGCTAAGACACTTGTCTTGCATGTGGCACATCAGAGTTCACTCCCTGGCATTAAAGCAATCCCCCAAGCACTGGAAGAGCATTTCTTAAGCACTGAGACAGATTTGAGTCCTGAGCACAGCTGGGTTCGGTCCAAACAAAACAAAAAGAAAATTAAGAAGAGAACAAAGTGTTTTATTTCAAATTTTAAATTTTAAGATAACTTTCTTTGTTGAGACATAAAAATTATACAAAGAAAAAATACAGTTGCTTTAAACAGACAAATCTAGCAAAACATGTTTCTAAGACCAAATTTCTCTAACAGTGAAACTTAAATTCACATAGTACATAGACAATTATTTTGGTGTTCTCTTCAGATATGATTTTAAAGATAAATATTAATATAAATTAAAGCTCAAAAAAAATAATACATTTCTGATACCTTTCCTTCAGTTAAGAAGCCCATGAAACAGCACTCAAGGAATTCTCCTGGTTAGTACCAACCACATTTTGACGGTTGGCTAAAGTAATGTGAAAATTTCAGGTCTTGGCACCATAAGTGTAAAGGAAAAAAACCTAAGATTACCTATACCTTTTAGATAATCTTAAAATCAAAGCAAACTTTGGGGAAAGTGGTACCTTATTTTCACTAAAGGAAAGACTTTATTGTTGAGGGCACTGGGTCTCAGGAGTTGATTTGGAAGACACATATAAAATAGGGTGTAATTTCTTATGATTCTCCTTCTCCAATTTGATTGCAGTTTCCTTTTCTTCTTTAACTTCTTTTTGAAGACTTGAATCATCAGCTAACCTATAGGCATTAAAGCATCCACTCTGAATTCAAATGAAGTTTAAGAAAAGTTATAGTTTCTAATAATACAAGGTGACCGTATATAATGATGAAAAAAATTCTATGATTGGGTGTTTGCCTTGCACACGGCTGACCCAGGAGAGACTAGTATTCTAACCCCGACATGAGCATGCCAGGAGAGATTTCTGAGTGCAGAGCCACGAGTAACTCCTGAGCTCCACCTGGTATGGCCTTAACCCTGCCCCCAAAATTCTACTTGACTCCAGTACCAGTATGATATGAAGTCACTGGCTCTCTAACATAGTTTTCCTATTAATAGACATTTTTAATGTCTAAAAAAATAGATTTACAGTAACAGAATATTATGGCAAAGTTTGAGAATTAAAATATAGGGTCCAGAGAGATATGCAATGGGTAAATGGTTGCCTTGCACCTTGTCTTTCATTGGTCCACCCAGTTTAAATCTCTGGCATCCCTTATATGGTTCCACTGCCCCACCCCCAAACCCTGCCAGAAGTAATCTCTGAATACAGAACTACCAGGTATAGTCCAAAATCAAAATGAAAACAGCATAAAAATTAAAATATAATGGGATAACTGTCGTAAGCATACCAACAATAATTCTAACATTAAGTAATATTTTAACATTAATGTGACATATAAAAGGCAAACCCAAGGAAAAAAATAACATGGTATTCTTGGCTACATAAAAATTTAGATTAAAAATAAGTAGCAAAAAAAATCTTAAAAAGACTATCTTAAATTAGCTATGTTATAGCAAAGGCCATCAATTAAATTTATATGGAATGCAATAGTAAAATTCTCAATAAAACCCATAATCATTGTTAAAATATTTATCATAGAATTATAGATCCTGTAGAGAACAAGATTAGAAATGTCTTTCGTTAGCAGATTAACTCACACAAAGAAACAAATTTTTGTTGTATTTTATTTGGTTTTGTTTAACTAGCAACACAAAAAATTCCAATATGCTACTAAGTCAACTACCTGAATACATTTGCTTAAGTTTTTTTAATCAAGCAAGAAAAGGCAGAAAAAGAAATGAAGACAACACAGAAAGCAGTTTGCACTGATCACACCTTCAGAGACATAATAGTCAAGCATACTTACAAGATGAATTACATATATACGAGCATAATCTATGGAATTCACTTCTGAACACTCAAAGCATGTCTGCAGATTGAGATTAATTGATTAAAAGATTGAGAGATTAATCATTTAAAGTTAATTTATTACGCCTTTATTTTATGTGATTTACAAGTTATGTTAGATAAAAATTCAAGTCATGAATAAACTTCAATTCTAGCAATGGCTAATGTTGCTCAAGTGCTGTCATGTGTGAGACTACAATGAGGAGCACTGAAGCCTTCAAGAAAATGAGAACAAAAAACACACAGGAAAGCTTTTACCTAAGATATACTAATTCTTACAAATACGTACTAGTAAAACATCTTATTCTATACTCCTTCAAGACTAATGTAGCCCTAACAGCAACATTAAAGATGTTTTACTCACAAAAGATAATTTTCACATCAATATGCCTAGCTTCTTAGGTGTCTAAAGCTATTTATTTAAAACAAACCTATTCTACTGCATGCAAACATCCTTAATCATTTGCCATCTTTTTTTGTTGTTGTTTTGGAGCCATACCTAGTGATGCTCTAAGACTATTCCCAAGTAAGTGTTCACTCCTGGAGGTGTTTGGGAGACCATGTAGTGCTGCGTATATAACCTAGACTGCTCATATGCAAACCTTGCACGCCAGCCTATAGAGCCATTTCCCTGGCTTCTCATTTCTCATCTATTTTTCCTTCCAATTTCCTTCTTCACTACTCCCACCCCCCCCACTATGACTCTTGGTTCTGTTGTACCACCAAAACCTGCATTAACACCTTATTTCTTTCTCGCTTCAGGCACAATTCTTTTTCTTCTACTTACTTTCTTTGACCCTCTCACAATTTCTTTCAAAGAATATGCGGCCAGAGAGATAGCTGGTAGTAGGGTGTTTGCCTTGTAAGCAGTCGACCCAGGACCAACAGTGGTTCAAATTCCGGCATCCCACAATGTCCCCCGTGCCTGCCAGGAGAGATTTCTGAGCAGAGAGCTAGGAGTAACCCCTGAGCACCGCCAGGTGTGGCCCAAAAACCAAAAACCAAAAACCAAAACAAAACCAAAGAAACAAACAAAAAAAGAACAATGCCCGTTTATTTTATAACTATGTCACCTAAATGACAATAAATTTATTTAAAGAAAAATACTTTCCTTAAAACATTAAAATTTACAGAGATAGATATTTGATATTCTTCTTTTAGCTACAAACTAAAATATGCCAAAATCAGACTTTAAAGTTTGAGTATAAAATAATTTTTGAGTGGCTGGAGTAATAGCACACTGGGTAAGGCATTTGCCTTGCATACAGTCAACCTGGATTTGATCCTCCACATTCCATATGGTCCCCGGAGCACTGCCAGGAAAGACCCCTGAGAACAGAAACAGGAGTAATCCCTGAGCACCACTGGGTATGGCCCCAAAACAACAACAAAAAGAAATTTCTGAGATTTTATTTATTTATTTATTTTGTTTTTGGTCCACACCCATTGGCCCTCGGGGGTTACTCCTGGTTCTGACCTCAGAAATCACTCCTGGCATGCTCAGGGGATCATATGGGAAGCTGGGGATCAAACCCTGGTCCATCCAGGGTCAACAGTGTGCAAGACAAACTTCCTGCCACTATGCTATCGCTCTAGCCCCAAATTTCTGAGATTTTAAATCAGTGGTCCTCAAACTACAGCCCGCGGGCCACATATTGTATTTGTTCCCGTTTTGTTGCTTCACATCAAAATAAGATGTATGCAGTGTGCATAGGAATTTGTTCGTAATTTTTGTTTTTACTATAGTCTGGCCCTCCAATGGTCTGAGGGACAGTGAACTGGGCCCCTGTTTAAAAAGTTTGAGGACCCCTGTTTTAAATGGTTATAATCTTCATCAAGAGTGAGCCACTTCACTCATTTAAGGCACTTGCCTCAAACACAACTGACTCATGTTAGATCCCCAGGACCGTGTATGGTACTTCAAGCACTATCAGGAAGGATCCCTGAATTTAAGTGTTAGGATTAAGTCCTGAACGTCACTAGTGTGACCCCAAAACAAAATATAGAAAAGCCTATTCTTAAAGGCTTAGGGTAAACAATTTCAAAAGTCATTAAAAATTTCAATTTTCTAAAATAATACAATTTCTTAAACCACTGAAGACATTTTATGAAGTAAGTTAATATTCCCTTTAGTCACTCTTGGGCCCAAAGGAAAAAAAACCTCAACCTAGTAAAAAACAGGCCATTTATTCAAACTAATAAAAAATTCAGATATACTAAACTGATCATTATTTTTCATAAAAAGTCTATCTTTTAAAAAAATGTTCTTATTCAGGAATCCTTTTCCCTTCCAATCATTTTAGTCTTTCTTAAAGCTTTAGAAAGGTCAAAGGAAGACAGATGGAACTTGGGAATCAAACTGCATGCAATACTAAGAAGGTAGATAAAAAAACAGATAGCACAGTTCATGCAGCGATAGAGAAGAGATGGAGAAGCCTGCTTGCTGTCTTCAAGAAAGGAGGGAACTGACCTGGAAGAGTCAGGGGTGTTGCCACTTCTCTCACTTAAGGCTTCCGAGTCCGTTGTAACGCCTGCAAGTTGCACACGTTTCTTTTCCTTCACTGGCGGAATATCCATGGGCATGTTTTTGTGAGGAAAAAAACTGACTCCTGGCGTGTTTGCAGAAACGCTGTTTGTCAACAGTGAGTTGTTATTTTCTAAATTAGCAGGACACAATTGTGCTTCCACCTTAGATGAAGGCCAGTTACATTCTTGTTCCGCAACAGCACTGTTGACATTGTCACTGACAGGCATAGGCACATCAACAGGAAGCACCTCACGCCTCTTTTTGAGTACCGGCACTTCAGGGTTCTCTGACAAAGGACACCAATAAAAATATGTTCAGTCAATAAAGTAAAACAAAGACACGATCAACATAAAGACGTATCTAGAGTTCTACGTGTTTTTCCTCTTTACTTTTTTCCAGTTTTTATAACACCTTCATCTCCTCATTAATATTGTTTTTATGTTTCTTTTTTCATGAACTGCATTAGTTATATTTCCTAAAGGTTATCTGGCTAGGCTACGAATGTTTCCTTGGCTCTGTCTTAGATCCTAGGAATACTTAAATGTTCTCTTCTGAGTCCTGAAAGAAGTTGTAGAAGGCTTTTAAAGATCCCAGTGAGGATAAGAAAAGACTCAATGGTTAAGAGTCAGAGAAACCAGTTAAAATTCCAAGAGTTGGTGCGGAGCAATTGTAGAGAGAGTAGGGTACTTGCCTTGCACATCGCTAACCTAGGTTCTATCTCTGACACCACCGAGTCCCCTGAGTTTGTCAGGAATGATCCCTAAACATCAGGAGCAAGCACTGTGCATAGCCAGGAGTGGCTCAAAAATAAACAAACAAACAAACCCATCACAGAATTCTTTTTCGAAAATGGATAATCATTCTGAACTGTATTTCCTTAATTGTTAAATCGTAAAATGCAATTTAAAGTACCCACTTTAGTATGATGTGGAAAAGGATTAAATGATATAGGCCACGTTCTCTGAATATTGTAATCTGTGCCTATCAATTTACCCACAAAAATGAGTATTTCTACTATGAATTCAAACTATATAATGACCACAAACATCTGAGTTGTTCTGTCCCAATTAAAACTATATTATGGGGGCCCAAGCTATAGCACAGTGGTAGGGCATTTGCCTTACACATGGCCAACCCAGGACAGACTCTGGTTCAATTTCCAGTACCCTATAAGTTCTCCTGAGCCTATCAGGAGTGATTTCTAAGTCCAGAGCCAGGAATAACTTCATGAGCACTACTGGGTATGGCCCCCCAAAAACAAACAAACAAAAACCTGTATGACTCACTATAGACTAATCTAATAAATGCTTAACAAAAATCATTCTGGTCCTTTGCATGTATGTATATTTTATCACTGAATGAACTATTATCTTTTCATCATTAAGTCAATATATCGTTCATTTTCAATCAGATGTCAAATCCCTGTCAAGTGTCACTTTCATGGGCTCTGGGGGTCAGTATTCCTATTACACACCTTTGCTTTTAATGGAGGGTCTTGAGGATCTATAGTCCCCAGGATTAAATTAGGATTGGCTTGTATATAAAGCAAGCGCCTTAATCTCCTTTCTGGAATAAGGCATTGCAATCTTAAGAATACTTAAAATTTCCATGAATACCCAATACATAGTTCTCTTTAAATGTGCCAATATATGTGGGGCTGGAACAATAGTATAGCAGGTACTTATCTTCTATGTGGCTAACATCTGGTACAACCCCCAGCATACTATATGGTCCCTCAAGCTCCACTAGGCATAATTCTTGAATGCAGAGTCAAGACTAGCCCCTGAACATTGCCAGGGGTAGCCCCAAAACAAAGCAAAAAAATTTCCTATATATGTGGCAGCAGTAAATTTATTTTATAAAGTAGTTATACATAAGCCACAAAGATTCACACTAATCTAGAACAAAGTAAAACATTTCATATTCTCATGGCTTCTCAGAGAAAAGATAAAAAAATGTGAGATATATTACCTTCAAGCTCATACTTAAGTTTCAACTCATCTAGTTTAGCTCTCAGTTTCATATTTTCACTTTTGGAAATCTGAAGGCATCGTTCATGTGCAAACAGTTTTCGCTCAATATCCAGAGCCCGTTGGCTCTCAAATAATGCTTTCATTCGCTGTATTGACAATTCACCTTTAGTACTTTCATTTTCCTTGCTGTATTAATTAATAAAGAGAACAGAGAATAGCAATCAAAATAATATAAATGAAAGTAACTGTTAGAGAAAAGCTTTTAAATTTTAAAGATACATTTACTAAGGATTTTCATGAAAAAATTAAAATAAACCTTATCAACTACATCAATAAAATCTCAAGCATTTCTTTTTTTCTTTTTTTTTTTCCTTGTTTTTTGGGTCACACCCGGAAGCGCTCAGGGGTTACTCCTGGCTCCATGCTCAGAAATTGCTCCTGGCAGGCACGGGGGAACCATATGGGGCACCGGGATTCGAACCGATGACCTTTTGCATGAAAGGCAAACGCCTTACCTCCATGCTATCTCCCGGGCCCCTCAAGCATTTCTTAAAGAAAATACACAAAGAGTAACTAATTTTTTCCATATCATGCATGTACAACAAAATACCTTTCAACTATATTCTTAAAATTTTCAATCAGAATATTTTTCCCATTAAAATTTCTTTTCACTTAACTTCACAATGACTAAAAAACTTAAAAGTGTTTTTACTTACCAATTAAAAAGCTAAACAATGAAATGTTTACTCACTGAATGTATTTTTCTTTAAGTAATCAGTAATTATACAATAAATAATCTTTTTTATTTTTTTCCAAAAGGATTTTATTTTATTTGTATTTTAGGCCACACCTGGCAATGCTCGGGTTACTCCCGGCCCTGCTCCTGGTCTGTCCTGGGTCAGCTGTGTGTAGTACCTACTACTATGCTACCACTCTGGCCCACAAGGATGGTTTGTTACCTTTCTTTTTTGGAGTTTGTTTTTGGCAATTACAAAACAAAAATTTTCAGTCACTACTACATTTAGCAAACAGAACGAGTCTCTGCCTTTTCATCCACTCTCTATAGATACTTACTTTAAGTTGTCAAGCTTCATTTGAAGCAAGTCTGTGTAATAAGTATTATCTTCTACAACTTCAGAGCTGGATGAAGGCTTTGATTCCATACTTTCATATAAATTCTAAAAAAATAGTTCTTATTAGTTAAGTAACAAATTATATCAATACAAGATAACAGATATTGTAACAGATAAGGTAACAAGATAACAGATAATACAAGGTGACTCTTGAATGCTAATAGTATAGTAGCTAGCACTAACCTCTCATTTGCCTCCTGAATTCTACAGAGAATGAACTTTCCACTTAAAGATACTGAAAAGTTTAAGATGCCAATTAAAATGAGAAAATACAGTCTAAATCTAGATCTATATTCAAGGCTTATTCTCCTAACCATATTTATATCCTAATGTTGTCCCCTCCAATTCCACTTCTAGGTATATCCAAAGAAAAATAAACTAAAAAATTTAAAAGTTCCCCATTCAAAAGTACTGCATTCAACGAAGGCAGAATTATTTGAATAATCAAGACATGAATGCAATGTGAACGTCCTCTGATGGATAAACAGATTAAGAAATGTGGAGATATATGAAAAATTCAATCTTAAAAAAATTGAAATGAGGCATTAGAATGCTTGAGGTGCTGCTAAGAAATATGTATTACAATCTGGGGTCTTGAGGGACAAAGTAATTGTACATGGGTTCTGTTATATTTTTAATATTCTTTGGCTGAAAGTTCAATGTTAAGATATCAGCAAGGGGACTTATGTGAATTCTGTTTAATCGTGATTGTCCTTCCACTGTAACTTTACCTTGTCCTCTTTCTTTGCATCTTTGTTCTCATAATGAAAAATAAAAAAATTTAAAAAAAAAAAGTGAAATGAGACAGTCACCATGTTTGTACCAGCCACAAAGACTCACTCTTTTCTTGAAAAAGATGTAAACCAAGCCATGAAAAATCATGGGTACACTGGCCATGCAGCAGAAAGTTAGCAATCTTGAGAGGGTGGGCCAATCCCCAATCCGTTGGAGCCATGCATCCATCAAACAGAATCACCACTTTTCCGATGGTCTGGCCTCACCAGTCCCCTGATTCTCTTCGGGGACACCAACCTGACCAGATTTTAGGCAAGCCAGTTGTGGACTGATAGCCCTCCTTTCCTTTTCCTTTAAAGTATAGCAAGGCCAGAGGAACACAGTACTGGAGCTCAGAGGATCTGCCTTCAAGTATATGGTCACAAATTCAAATCCTCATTGCCCCGTATGCACCGAGTGCTATCCCATCAACTCTGCAGATTGAGCCTCACAGCTCTTCTGTGATCCCTGGCACAAGAAATTTCTAGGTCCACCACAGACAGTAAGTAAAGTTTCTCTGCAGCTAACCCTGGAGACACTGCAACCAAACCTGTGTGCCTCGACTAAGAGTGCAAGTTCTGGCAAGCACCCGTAATCGTTGCAAATAAAGAAGTGCAAATCTCAGTGAACAAGTGGCTACTATAGAAAAGTTTGTGTGTGCTTTGAATTAAGTGTGATCTTAGGCAAGCACCAGTCACCCATGTGGGCGACCCTTTGGGCTTTATAATATCAACAACAATGAGAAGGGGAAGAGGGGGGAAAGTATGAATCTAAATATGAGAAGCGACTTTCCTTCAGTTCAAGAGTTACTGGTTTGTTTTTAAAAATAAAATTCAAAAGATCTACTTGTACTCAAAGAAAAGTTGAGTGCTTTAGAAAAAAAGTATAAATTTAGAGATAATTCCCTGGATGTCTTTCCCTATTTCTAGAGGGAAAGAGGGCAAAGAGAGTATTTAGTAGCCTTTTGGTTCACATTTCTCTCACTGGATATCTCTTACTGATAATTCTTTTTTGAATCTTTTAACTGCATAATTTTATAACAGAAAAAGATATACCTCCTTAATAATACATTTAAAGAAATTTACTCAAGGGAGAACTATTAAGAACCTCTACCCCAAATTTGCTTTTATCCTTATTCATGGGCAGGGTAAGGGGGAGTGGTATTTTGAGCCAGACCCTGTGATATTAAGAGACTACTCATGGCTCACTACTCTGAAGTACATGGGGGACCACAGCTGTACCAGTTATGGAACTGGGTCAGTCATATGCGAAGCAAGCACCATAAACCTTCTGTACTACACCTCTTTAGCACTGGGTGTCTTTTTTGTTTGCTTGTCTATTTCTTTTTGTGGGGGGAGGAGACAGCATACCTGGCTCAGGAGTTACTGCTGGTAATACTGGAAGACCTTATAGGGTGCCAAGGGTAGGTTGTCCATCTGCAAGGAGGGCGCCCTACCCACTCTCTATCCCTACATGTTTTTAAAGCTGCTGCACATACCTTAAATTTTTCCAGATTTTTAATTTCACCTAACAGATGTTTAATTTCACCATTCTTCTGCTCCAACATGGCAAGCAACCTTTCCTGTTGATCATTTTCTGTTTGAGATCCTTTCATTTGCAGCAATGTGGCAATTTGTAACTAAAAAAAATAAATATCCCTATAACTGAGTAGGAAAAGAAGATATATTTTTGTACGAATCGTATTTTGTAGTGAATTACTTTGACCTCATTTTAGAAATCAACTTGTTATTCAGTTTAATACTCTAATAATTTGAAAACATATCAATAAATCACTTTTTCTCCTTTACTTTTGGCTTTTGGAACACACCCGGCTGTGCTCAGAGCTGATTCCTGGCTCTGAACTCAGGGACCCCTCTTGGGGAGACTCAGGGAGCTAGAAGGGGTACAAGGTGGTCAAAGCAGGGTCAGTCACATGTAAGGCAGGTGCCCATCATGCTGTACTAACTCTCCAGCCCTTAATTTCTTGAGTCCTTATCGTGACCACTCGTGAATGATACCTGAAATCCATAACACTTATTTATACTTACACAAAAGATACAATTAACCTCAATTAAACCTAGTTAAACATGTCATTTAACTACAAAACAAACCTGGCTATTTTGAATACTGTGTTCATTAAGGGTATATCTAACGGCTCTTCTCAATATGCTTAATTAACTTCCAGAATAGTGCAGAAAATTACTAAGCCACCCATATTTCATATGTAAAATTCACAAATGATAATAAAAAGCAAAAGTAAAAGGCGATCTAGTGTGTTAACAAGGCAATCTGCAACATAAATATGACATGACATTTTAAGAGCAGCAATCAGGGCTGGAGAGACAGTGGGTAAGGTACTTGCTATATTTTCATATGATACAGAAAAGTTAAATAAACCCTTAAGAACGGTACTTGGGGATGAGGGCATGCCCTACAGTATTCTAGGAATAATAAGATATATAGGGGATCAAAAACCCACGATTCCCCCATACAAAGCATGCACGTTGGATCTCCGTCATCTGTGCAGCCCTGAAGATGATAAGTCAATACCTTCATTCTTTGCATCTGTTCTCTATTAAACGCATTTTGTTTCTTTAGTGACTGATACTTGACTTTCATACTGATAAATTGGCGTTCCATTGCCGCCCTTCGATCTTCCACCTAAAAAATATTAGCCTACTTAATTATTTTTGCATTAAGTGAAATTTTAATTTAATCAACATAATATTTTTAAATACCTCAGCAAATAAAGAGTTTCCTTTACTACTGGGGTGCAAGGTTTGCTGGAGTGCCTGTTCTAATTGCACTTGAAGATCTTGATTTGCTTCACGAACTTTCTACATTCAAAAGAAAGTGATTAACAGAGATCAGGAAGACAATTAGCTGATGCACTGGAAAAGAATCGGATACTGGGATCACATACCTACCTCTAAGGCATTACAGTAAGAAACAGCTTCTTTTTCTCGTTCTTCTTTTTCTTCTTTAAGGCGGTCTACCTGGCGCATTAAATTCTTACTAAGAAGTTCTTGTTGTGCTTGTCTGCACTGCAGTTCATTCAATTCTTCTTGGAGGGTGGCCTATTCAATTCAATTAAAACCAGAAGATTAGTTTTCATTGACTAACTACTTAGTGTATCTTCCAACATAGCTCACACCAGAATTATAATTAAAGAACTAGTCATGGCTTATAAAGTATATTAATACTTTGAAAACCAGTTTCCAGAAAACTTGCTTTCCAATAAAGTTAAGGCTCTGGATTTATTTTGTAAATAATTTTTATTGTGACCAAAAGTGAATAACAAATCTTTCACAATAAATCAGGGCCAAAAGAGGGAGATATGGGGCACATACTGAGAAAAGGAGTGGGTAGAGGACAACCCTGGTGGTGGGAATGACCCATGGCTGTGGTTTTTATAACGTTGTCTTGCCTGGTCAAACTTTATAGTTTGCCATGAAGTTTCTGTTTGTCTTTTGTTTGTTTCTATGTCATACCCAAGTGGTGCTCAGGAAACTACCCCCAGTTCTGTGTTAAGGGGTTGTTTTCAGGAATGTTTGGAAAACCATACAGTGCTGAGTTATTAAACCTGAGGCTCCTGCATGCAAGACATGTGCTCAAACATTCACTATCTCTTCAGTCCTAAAAAAAATTTTTGTTCATATGTATGTTAACATACAATAGAACAACTCTTTATATTGTGCTTTTATGACACAAAATAGTACCAGAGTAAATGTCTCCCAATTCTTCAAGAGAGTTCATTATGCTAAATTCTTCTCTAATAATTATGCATTCCAAGGTTCTATTATGCATGAAATAAACCACATAAAATGTTTTGAGTCAGATCAGAGTTAGACCAAAATTTTGTTAGCCTTAAAACAATTTCAAGATTACAAAAACATGTAAAGATATATGCAAGGATATAAAAGGACCTAAGAAAACAAACCATAAAGATTACCTTTGCATTTTCTGTTTCAGACAGCTCAATTTGAAGAGTCAGCATCTCAGAAGACAAGCTTTCGTGTACACGGTCAGACATTTTCCGCAATTCCTCTGATTTACAACGGAGGAGTTCTTGCTGATGAGTTAGTTTTTCTTTCAGTTGACTTTCACTAAGTCTAGCTTCATCTAATTCTGCCTTCAGGTGTTCTAGCTAAAGTTAAAAATAAGTTAATAAATAAAGGTATCAAAGGTCAGGAAACTACAACTAATTCAAATGTTCTGATGCCTAAATGATCATTTTTCAAATACAGTCAAGTTAAAACAAAATTATTTAATTACTTTCTATGTCACACAGTTACAAATCTGTGAAAACTAAGGATACACACATTAAGGAAAACAAGCTTATAGCAAAATAGCAAAGTTTTATAGTCAGTTCTAGGTATAAATGGCTTGAATTTCATCCCCAACATATAAAACAAATAGGGGTTATGAGGAGTAATAACAACTAGGACTGAGTGATTTGTTAGTATTCAGCATAGTGACAAGCATTCGCTATGGTTTCTGTTACTCCAACAAGCTTTTGCTTAATGTCCAGGGTGATAATTATCTATACTGGGTGAGTTTAATACTTTTCATTTTTTATTATCTACACTTCAGAGGAGTTCCAAATTACTACAATACAGCCTGACATATTTTCTATTTTAAAACACTTTGTTTTCCTTTTATATTTTCATGCTGTAAAATAAAAATTACATGACATGTTAAAACATGGTCATCACTCTAGGAAAAGAAAAACAACCTGCATGATAAGACTGCTAAATGGGATGAAGAGTCTACATGGGGTGGGCGGGGCACTGGTTTTGCATGTGGCAAACTTGATTTATACCCCCTGCATCCTATATGGTCCCCAAATAACCATCCAGAGTGAACCGTGAGTGCAGAGCCTGGAGTAAGCTGAGCACTGGCATGTGTAGCTCAAAAAGCATCCAACCAAATAAAAGAGAAAAGATTTCCAATATGGTCAATCACTAAGAAACTTAGTCTTATTATTTTTTGATTTTGGAGTTCAGTTGTGCTCAGTGCTTACTCCAAGCTCCGAACTCAATGATCAAACCTGGGTCAGTCATATACATATATATATATATATATGTATACACACACACATATATATTTCAGCCATAAAATCTTCCCAGTCCTAAAAGATGCCTAATCTTTTAACAGATGACAGGTTTGTTTTATTAAATACATATATAACCAATGTATGTCATCAGAGTGAGTAGGTCTGAATAGTTTTAGACAAGATGAATTCCATTTGTCAAGTGGTGTACATTATGAACCTTCATTTGATATGCAAGCATATTTTTAGTTATTAGTATTATTAACATTAGGAAAAAATATAACCAGTTCAACTATGCAACTTCATTATTTAAGATAAGGAAACATTTACTCTATTAACATAATTTTTGTTTGTTTGTTTGCTTGTTTTTTTGGATCACACTCAGCAGCGCTCAGGGGTTACTTCTGGCTCAGAAATCGTTCCTGGCAGGCTCGGGGGGACATATAGGATGCCGGGATTCAAAACATCGTCCTTCTGCATGCAAGACAAACACCCTACCTCCATGCTATCTCTTGGCCCCCTATTAACATAATTAACATAATTTTATATTACTAATTACATTAACATAAATTAATTTTCTTTTTGGCAGTGCCAAGAATGATTCCAGGGTGCCAAGAATGATTCCAGGGTCATATACAAGGCAAGGCAAATGCTTTACAACTAAGCTACATGCCAACCCAGTGTGAGAAAATATTTAGCGGGTCAATTTAAGGAGAATCTAAAAGCAATAATGATGTATGGAGGTAGAGAAAAAAAACTTAAAAGCTACACAAAATATACTTAAAAAATAAGAAAATAGGAGGCCAGAACAACAGCACAGCAGGTGTCTTGCTCACGGCCAACCCGGGTTCAATCCCTGGAATCCCATATGGTCCCCCAAGCCTGCAGGAGCAATTTCTGAGTGCCACCAGGTGGCAACAACCAAAAAACCAAAAAATAAATAAATAAATAAAATAAAATAAATAAAAAATAAAATAGATGTTAGGGAAAACAGGATATAAGTCAGGCAATTGTTTGAGAAAGGATTGGACAATATAAAACCTACACAAAGAGGAGTCACAACAAATCATCAACTAAGCAATCATTTATTTAAAATGTTTGTTTAAAATAAAATCAGTATGTGTCACTAGACTCAAAATACAGCGTTATGGCCTTTGAAATTTGTCTCAGTTAAATCTTTTTTCTGTTGTTGTTGGTTTTGGGGACACACCCTGCAGTGCTCGGGGGTTACTCCTACCTCTGCCCTCAAAAATCACTCTTAGGGCCAGAGCAGTGGCGCTACAGGTAAGCCATCTGCCTTGCAAGCGCTAGTTTAGGATGGATATGGTCTCCCCAAGCCAGTAGCAATTTCTGAGAGTATAGTCAGGAGTAATCCCTGATCGTCAACATGTGTGTCCCAAAAACAAACAGATAAACCAAAAAAATCGCTCCTGGCAGGCTTGGGGACCATATAGGATACCGAAGTTTGTGCTGGGTTGGCAGTGTGCAAGGCAAATGCTCTGGGGCCGGGTGGTGGCACTGGAGGTAAGGTGCCTGCCTTACCGCGCTAGCCTTGGACGGACCGCGTTTCGATCCCCCATGCCCCATATGGTCCCCTAGGGCAGGGGCGACTTCTGAGCGCATAGCCAGGAGTAACCCCTGAGCGTCACTGGGTGTGGCCCAAAAAAGCAAGGCAAATGCTCTAACGCTATGCTTATCACGCCGGCCCCAGTTAAATCTTGGCCAGTAACTTTTAGCTTTGTAATTTTTTCATACTAAAGCAATCTAACACACTCAATCTATTTAAACACTACTTTTCATATAATTTAAAGAATTTAGTAATGTTACTTCCTTTATGGAGTTGCTATAAAAACCAAGTCATATTAGTTTATCTTCAATAAAACAATTATAAAGCGTCAAATTCTGATGTACGTAATTATTCGTCTTAAGGGTTATTAAAAGCATGCCATAAGCAACAATGAAAGGCAGTGGAACTAATAGTTTTCTTTTTTGGGAGATAGCCACACTTGTGGTGTTCAGAGTTTACTTCTGGAGGTACTCGAGGGACTCTATGAGATGGCAGGAACTAAGTCCAGGTTGGCTATATGCAAGGTTTCCACCGAGCTATCGATCCAGCCTCCAGAATTTCTGGTTAGTTTTGGGATCACACCCAGTGATGCTCAGGGGTATAATCCTGGCTCTACGCTCTAGAATCACTCCTGGTAGTGCTCAGAAAATCATATGGGATGCTGAAGATTGTATCTGAGTTGGCCACTGGAAGGCAAGTGACCTTACAGCTGAGCTAGCACTCCAGCCCTAGTGGACTAATATTTTTAAAGTGGCTATCTTACCATATACTCTAAATATGGAGGTCGTAGTGGTCATTAAAGTAAAATTCTAAAATTTATGGAAGGTTGTATAAACAAAATTTTTTTCAAAATATACCAATATTTCAAACCTTATTTTTCAATTCATTCACTTCCTGTTCATGACTTCTGTTCAGCTGTTCTTTCAATTTCTCCAGTTGTATTTTCTGTTGTTGTTTAATAGCTTCACATTCAGAGCTCAAACTCTCTAACATCCTATTTTTTAGCTCAACTTCTCTCTGAAGAGTATATTTTTCTTGTTCATAATTCTGAAAATATTCAAAAACTCAATTACACAAAATAAATCAAAACATGCAAATATAAATAATTCTCAAGGCAAACGTCTTATTCCTGTTTTACACATCTACAGCTCTCAAAGTGATAGCCAAAAGTTAAATTCAGAAGACCTTTAGGTGGTTATTTAAAATCTGTCAGGGACTGGAGCAACTGTACAGCACAGCACGTGCCTTGCATTCAACTGAAGCAGGTTCAATACCCCACATCACATATAGTCCCCCAAGCACCCTCAGGAGTAATTCTTGAATGGACAGCCAGTTTTTAATGTTAGAATGAAATCTTGAATTTTTTTTCTTGAAATCTTGAATTCTTGAGTGTTACCCCTGAGTATCACTGGCTGTGGCCCAAAAACAAAAATAATTTAAGGACTGGAGAGATAGTACATCCGGTCAGGCATCTGCCTTGTATGTGGCTCACCTGAGTTCTATCCTCAGCACCTCATAGGATCCCCTGAGCCTACCAGTAGTGATCCCTGAGTGAAGAGCCAGGAGAAAGTCCTGAGCACCACCAAAGATTGCGTGTGTGAACTCATGCATGCACACACACACACACACACACACACACACACACACACACACACACACACACACACACACACACACACCTACTCT
>PVKC010022057.1:0-17873 GCA_004027635.1 Crocidura indochinensis
AAGGAAGGAGGGAGAGAGAGAGGAGAGAAGGAAAGAGGGAGAGGAGAGAAGAGAGATTAGAAAAAAGTTTTGAATTGCGACTTTAAGGGCCAGAGAGATAGTGCAGCAGGTAAGGCACTTGCCTTGCACATGAGACAGGAGGTGGGGTTGGAGGCGAGAGGGAGGGAGAGGGGATTGGGAGAGTAAAGGAAGGAGGGAGAGAGAGAGGAGAGAAGGAAAGAGGAAGAGGAGAGAAGAGAGATTAGAAAAAAGTTTTGAATTGCGACTTTTTCTTGTTTGTTTTTATTTTGGGGCCACATCTAGGAGTTACTTAAGGCTTTGCACTCAGTAATCACTCCTTGCAGGCTCGGTCTATATGAGATTCCAGAAATAGAACCTGGATTGGCTACATGTAAGGCAAGTGCCTTTCCCACCATTCTATCTCTGTCCTCAACAGCTACATGTTAAGAGAGGATAGAGGTTACTAAATAACAATTTTATCATTGATATTCACAAATTATATTATTTTTACAAGACAGTTTTTATTTAAATAAAGTAAAACACTGATCTATAGTTTGAAAATTATAAAATTTGTAGCATGCTAGAAGCTGATATAGTGGATAGAAACTGGCATAGTAGATAATGAAACTCACCTGCCATTTACTCTTGAAAAGGATAAATATTATTTTGTTTCTACCATCATGATTGCTTTGTTTATATTTATACTTTAAAAATGAAATTATGCTATGGCTGTATACAAGCAGTTAAGGCGTTTGCCTTTCATACAGCCAACCCATATTTGATCCCTCGCACCTTATATGGTCTTTCAAGCTTTTCCAGGAGTGAGACTGGAGCACAGCTTGTGTGGCCCAAAAGCCAAAATAAAAATAATAAATGAAATCATGCTTTACTTTTGTCTGCCTTCTTACCTGTACATTGTGAAATTTCATTTTATTGCACATGGCAAGAATACTTTTCTCCTTTGCTATACAATATTATGCTGGATTAATATAATTATAAATTGTTAGTAGTTTTTCTGTTTCCATGTTGTAGTTGTTAAGAATAATGTTGAATGTTTTATATTTCAATAAATGTTTAGTAGAATAGTATATGGTAGAATCTTTTAAAAAACTAAACAGGTTTCTGGGGCCGGGCGGTGGCGCTGCAGGTAAGGTGCCTGCCTTACCGCGCTAGCCTTGGACGGACCACGGTTCGATCCCCCGGTTCCCATATGGTCCCCCGTGCCTGCCAGGAGCGACTTCTGAGCGCATAGCCAGGATTAACCCCTGAGCGTCACTGGATGTGGCCCAAAAACCAAAAAAAAAAAAAAAAAAAAAAAAAAAAAAAAAAAAAAAAAAAAAAAAAAAAAAAAAAAAAAAAAAAAAAAACTAAACAGGTTTCTGGGGCTGGAGCAACAGCAGAGCGACAAGGCATTTGCCTTACACGCAACCAACACAGACAGCAATTCGAATTCCGGCATCCCACCGATATGGTCCCCAGAGCCTGCCAGGGGTGATTTCTGAGCACAGATGCAGGAGTAACACCTGAGTGCCGCTTGGTGTGACCCAAAAACAAACAAAAAAAACTAAACAGGTATTTTACTTAGTCATATTTGTAGAAACCAACTTCTCTCATTTACTTCGCCAAATATTACCTATGTTACTAGCAATAATAATTGTTACAGTTTTAGAATTTATTAAGATCCATTTCTGGTAATATATTACCGATTTTCATGTAATTCCATCTTCACATCCATATTCGTTTTTTTCCTGGCTCTGCACTGAGAAATTACTCCTGGTAGGCTTCAGTGACCATATGGGATTCCGAGGAACGAACCTGGGTTGGCTGCATGTAAAGCAAGCGCCCTCACCACTGTGCTGTCACTCTGGCCCTTCACACCCATCTTCTAGAGTAGTGTATCATTAGAGTTTTGCTCTGTGTAACATTTGAGAGTTACATTGTTAGAGTTGTATTTAGCTCTATATAACGTCTATTTATAGAGTTATGCTGTTAGGATATGTATGCCTATAGATATAGATATAGATATAAGATATACATATCTTTTTTTTTCAAGTTTTTTTTAATTTTTTATTTTTAATTATGAAAACAAAGATGCAAAGAAAGAGGACAAATAAAGTTACAATGAAGATATACATATCTTAATGGAATTTTATATCAACTTAAGTAATTTTTAAATAAGTACTTTTATTTTATAGCTATTAGTTTCAAAACAATATGACCAATAAAATTTGAAAGCATTTATATCAATTTTAAAACATTTATAACTAGAAACTTTACTATAATAAGATCCTATCAGTTGTAATGTTACTAAGATGGGTTTTCTATATTTTCCCTTTTTTTTTTTTTTTTTTTTGCTTTATTGGACAAGCGAAAAAAGATGTTCGTATTTTTAAGATTAAAATATTTATGGAAAGTATATTGATGAAGCATTATGCCCTGATTTTTTTTTCCCTGTATTTTGTCCTTTTTTTATAGCATGAATCTAGAGAAACGTTATTGGGATTTAATATGGTGAATTACAGAGCATGCAAAAATCTGTGGAAAGCATGTGTAGAACATCATACATTCTTCCGTTTGGACAGACCACTTCCACCTCAGAAGAATTTTTTTGCACATTATTTTACATTAGGTTCAAAGTTCCGGTACTGGTAAGTGCTACATTAATTCATTATTGTTGCTCTCTCCCCTCTTTTAAAACGAGTCCCAAGCTTACTTAACCTGCTGCCCACACTGCAGAAAGAAACATAATACACAGGTAACACCTTAGAAATATTTCTTCTTCAAGCTAAGAATTAGAAAATAATCTCTATTGTTCCCAAGGCTCTTATGCCATCCCCACTCCCATTTCTGCCTGAGAGTTTGATAGAGGAATACTTTGTATTGCCCATATTTTGAGAAACGCTTTAAAGTACAAGCTTTGTTTATCAAACTCTGGAGTTTTTGTTACTCATATACTTTCTAAGTCATACTGCATGGAATGTGATCCTTTGATATAGACATTAGCAAAAAGTTCTTTTGTTTTATTCTGTTGTTTGTTATTTGTTACGAGATCATGTAGGTTCCTGCATAACCAAACCTAAGTTCTGTTTTTATTTATTATAAGCCCATGTAGGTTCCTACATAACCAAACCTATAAAATCACTTAATTGACTAAAATGTAAATCATTATTTTGTGACATGAGTCAAACGTTTAATTATTAGTAACCTAGACATATCATAATTTCCATTGTCTTTGTTAAATATTTACAACAAATTTTTGTTCTATTATATCTATGATACCTGGGCCAGAGTGATAGCCCAATGGTAAGGTGTTTGCCTTGCATGCAGCTACCCAGGTCGGACTTCAGTCCGATCTCCAGTATCCCATATGGTCCCCCAAAGCCAGGAGCGATTTCTGAGTGCATAGCTAGGAGTAACCCTGAGTGTCACTGAGTGTGCCCCCTCCCCCCAAAACAAACAAGATACCTTTTGCAAAGAGCATAGTTTTATTGTTTAATTAGTTGTCAAACCTTTTAGAATCAAAATAGCTACTATGCAAAATCCTATTCTTATCATAGTGATCCCTTCTCTGTCCTAACTGATCTTCGGGGAGACTTACCATTTCAGTTTCCTTGTTAGTATTTTTTTTGTGGGGGGGTGTTGGGTTTTGTGCCACACTCGGTGATGCTCAGGGGTTACTCCTGGCTTTGAGCTCAGAAATGACTCCTGGCTCAAGGGACCATATGGGATGCCAGAGGATCAAACCTCTTTCCATTCTAGGTCAACCCGTGCAAGGTAAACGCCCTGCAGCTGTGCCACCACTACAGCCCCTGATCAAGTATACTGATTGTTCTTGGTTCAGCCTTGGAAGGTTATAAGAATCACAGCATATATTCATTTCTTGTATGTTTTCTAATTTAATGAACATAAAGATTTTTATGGTCATCCTTGATGAGCCTTTGAATTTCTTTGATGCCTGTTGTGAACTTCCTCCTTTCGTTTCTGAATCAGTTTATTAGGATCTTCTCTCTTAGAGTCCAGCTAATAGTTTTTGTATCTTTTCTTTACTTTTTTTTTGGGGGGGGAGTGGGTCACACCAGCAGCACTCAGGGGTTTACTCCTGGCTCGGTGCTCAGAAAACACCCCTGGCAGGCTCGGGGGATCATATGGGATGCCAGGATTTGAACCACCTTTCATCCTAGGTTGGTTGGCTGTTCTATTTCTTTGGCCCCTAGTTTGTATATCTTATTTATTCTTTCAAAGAACCTGCTCTTGGTTTCATTTATCTTTTGAATTTTTTTCCATTACCTTTTTATTGATTTCTGCTCCAGATTCATTTCCTTCTGCTTGCTTTGGGTTCCTTTTGTTGAACTTTTTTCTAGCAAGTTAATGCTTCCTTTGGGTTCCTTTAGTTGATTTTTTTCCTAGCACATTAAGCTTTGTATTGGGTTACTTGGGGCCTTTCATGTTTCCTAATTTTTTTCTTAAGATATACCACTTTGACTTGTTCCCTTATCTGAACACAATAAAAAGGCTGAGGAGATAACTCGAAGGAATGAGAAGCATGTTCCCTGGTGCTTCTAAAGTCCTTGTCTAATTACCACTGGAGCAGTCTTTAAATACTGAGTCAGTAGTAGCCCTTGAAGCATGTACAAGTGTGAGCCCAAAGGAAACAATAAA
The DNA here is from genome assembly GCA_004027635.1 of Crocidura indochinensis. Taxonomy (NCBI): domain Eukaryota; kingdom Metazoa; phylum Chordata; class Mammalia; order Eulipotyphla; family Soricidae; genus Crocidura; species Crocidura indochinensis. Next base: position 4,660 of record PVKC010022057.1, read on the forward strand.
TAAAAGCCAACTTAAAGAAATTATGGGGCTGGAAAGATAGCACAGAGGTAGGGTGTTTGCTTTGAATGCAGCCAACCTGGACTTAGAACAGACCCGGGTTCGATTCTCAGCATTCCATATGGTCCCCAGAGCCTGCCAGGAGCAATTTCTGAGTGTAGAACCAAAAGTAATCTCCAAGTACCACTAGTGTGGCCCAAGAAAACAAAACAATATATATATATATATATGTGTGTGTGTGTGTGTGTGTGTGTGTGTGTGTGTATGTATATATATGTAAATATATTCATGTCATCTTGTCCCATTTATTTATAGAATATGATCTTAAGATGATTTGTTTAGGGGGCCAGAGAGATATCATAGGGATTAGGCTCTTGTTTTCAATGCAAGCCTGCACTCATCTTGGTTACATCTCCGGAACCATATATGTGGCCCAGAATGTGGACCAAATGCCCCTCCAAGTTGCCTTGTTTGACTTTAAAAACCTTTATTTGACTGTGTTTATTTGTATTATTACATGCTTATTTGCCATATAGAATTTGGGCAGTTGGCCAAAATAATTCATCAAGTAACAAATGCACTAAATCCACACTAACATCCAAGTTATTAATTAATAAATTTAGCCTGAACGCATTGGTTTTTTTCCTTGAAAAGGTTTAGTTCTTATACATAAATGAATTTTTTTGTTAGACAAATTAGTTTCAAGAAAATTTCCAACCTTGTTTCTATCTATATGCAAAAATCTGAAGTTACCTATATTTCGAGATAGAAGAATAGAGGGTGTAACCAATCTTCCCAGCTATTATTGTTACCAATAGTCAATGAAAAAAAAGCATTCTTCAAGATATGCCATGTTGGGGCTACAGTGATAGTGCAGTGGTAGGGTGTTTGTCTTGCATGGGGCTGACCCACGATGAACCTTGATTCTATCCCCAGCATCCCATATGGTCCCCCAAGCTAAGAGCGATTTCTGAGCACATAGCCAGGAGTAACCCTTGTGTGTGGGTTACCCTGGGTGTGGCCCCCCAAATAAAATAAAAAAAGATATGCCATGTTTAAGGCCCTCCAAATAGAATTATAAACACTATTATAAAAAGTTATATAGTTAAATAATGTTATATTTTATTTCTGAAATAGATTGCCTGTCTCAAATACAGGAGGATTGAGATGAAAATTGTTGGTGGGAAGGTTGCACTGATGAAGGGGGATGTCCTTGTTTATAACTGAAACCCAGCTACAAACATGTTTGTAATCATGGTGCTTGAATATATTATTAAAATAATTTTAAAATAGTTGTATAATGTTAAATTTATATATAATATTTAAATTATAATAATAATTAAATTATAAACCACAAATTCAAGGAGTAGATTTGATGAGGTTGAACCAACCTGGCTCTGATTCCAAAGAAAGGACCTTTCCAGAGCATAAAAGAAGGAATTCTTAGGCAAAATTATTTATCTAATATTTCTCTAATAAAGAAGCATCTGACAAATTCCTATCAAACACAGTATCTTTGTTTCTTAATGGAAGAGCTATAGTTAAACTTCTTTTAGAAGGAACTGAAATGTAAACTGTTGTTACTTTTCTTCCCTTTTTTTTTTTTTTGGTTTTGATTGTGGATCACATCCCATGACACTCAGGGGTTACTCCTGGCTATGAGCTCAGAAATTGCTCCTGACTTGGGGGACCATTGGGACACCTGGGATCGAATCCAGGTTCATCCTGGGTCAGTTGCATGCAAGGCAAATGCCCTACCACTGTGCTGTTGCTCCAGCCCCAGTTGTTACTTTTCTTAATCTCCCTTTATTTTCTCTTAGAAATATTTGTCTCTTCTAAAATTATAATCATATTATTGTTCTTTACCTTAAATTTCCCTTTAAAAACTGATTTTGATGTTAATTTATATATTTTAGCGGGAGAACTGAAGTCCAATCAGTTCAGTATGGCAAAGAAAAAGCAAATAAAGACAGAGTATTTGCAAGGTAAGCCTCTTATATCTTATTTTTGAAGTGGATGTGTTTTAATTATATCAATTGGTCTATATTTGTATCAGTTATGCAATCTAGTGATTCACCATTTTTATATATTAATAAATGATCACCACAGTAAATGTTAATAAAACAAGATTTTTTTTTTTTTTGGTTTTTGGGCCACACCCAGTGACGCTCAGGGGTTACTCCTGGCTATGCGCTCAGAAGTCGCCCCTGGCCTGGGGGACCATATGGGGCACGGGGGATCGAACCACGGTCCGTCCAAGGCTAGCGCGGTAAGGCAGGCACCTTACCTTCAGCGCCACCGCCCGGCCCCAAAACAAGATTATTTAAGTTCTGGCACACATAACTAGGAAGGATACCCAATACCAAATGGTCAAACCCCTTACATCCTCAAAAACACCCCAAGACTCTGCCTTGGTGCCTCAGTACTGCCATATATGGCTCTAGTAGGTCCCTAAACACCACTAGTAATGGCTCATACAACAATAGCAACCAAAAATAAAATAAAAAATAAATAAAATATTTATTGTGAAATAAATATTAATTATAGGACTGTGCCATACATGAAATCCCCATTGGAGATTTTTCTTTCTTACATCCTTTATTTCCCAACCACTGCCACTAGTATAGACTCAGTTCAAGAATGCAATCAAGGTGATTTTCTTTCTTTAAAAAAAAAAAAACTGATTAATTTTTTTTAATTTTTCAATTGAATCACTGTGAGATTCTGTTACAAAGTTGTTCATGATTGAATTTCAGTCATAGTGTTCAATATCCACTGCTTCACCAGTGCATATCCTACTACCAATGTCCCCAATTTTCCTTACCCCTAACCCATCTTCCCTGCTGCCTGCCTCTATGCCTCTCTCTCTCTTTTTCCCTCTCTTCCTCACTTTTTCTCTCTCCCCTCTCTCTCTTTCTATCTCTATTCCTCCCTGTCTCCTCACTTCCCTCTCTTCTCTCCTTCTCCCTCCTCTTCTCCCTCCCTTTTAGACTCTGGTTTGCAATATTGTTGCTGTATATCATATCACTTTACTTCCTTTTAGCACTCAATATTCTTGTCCAGAGTGATCATTTCCAACTATCATAGTCATAGCGATCCTTTTTAGAGTGATCATTTCCATCTATCATAGTCATAGTGATCCTTTTTCTGCCATAAGTGCATTTCAAGAGGATTCTCTTAGTACCAACTACCAAGTCCTGTTCTCACTGTGTGGAGGAGTACCTATAAAAGTGCTAGCCATTGGGTGTTTTTTAATGAGCACTTAAAATTGCTAAAATCTTTTTTTCCAAGCAATACTGCAGAATTATCACATTGATGAGCCTTTCTTCTTTTAAAAAAAAATATTATCTTAAGAGAATGAAGTGCTTTGTCTGGTCTATTTGTTTTCCTTTTTTGCTGCTCAGGGCTTACTCATGGTAGATGTTAGGGGATCTAAGGGTTTTGAACCCAGGTTGACTGTGTGTAAAACAAGCACCTTGCACACATACTATTGTTCCACCTGCCATTAGTTTATCTTGGGGTTGGGGAGGCTGTTCGGGCCACGTCTTAACCATCTTTAGGGATTATTCCTGGCTCTATACTTAGAAATCACTCCTAGCTCTGGGTACCATATGATACCAGGGTAACCCAGGTCAGTGTACTATCATTCATGCTCTTGGTTTTCCTTTAAAGGAGAGCTAAACAGACTGTGATGAGTATTGTATCTCCAATAAGTTTAAGTCAAATATTATGTTAGTAATGCAAAGTTTTATTCAAAGTGTCTTGTTACACTTTTAGTAATTGATTGCTTTATTTTGTAATATTCATCCCATCTCCGAATTTCTTTAGGTCATATTGTTAAGAATTGTGATTTTTGGGGGGCCGGAGAGATAGCATGGAAGTAAGGCGTTTGCCTTGCGTGTAGAAGGTCGGTGGTTCGTATCCCGGCATCCCATATGGTTCCCTGAGCCTTTCAGGAGCGATTTCTGAGCACAGAGCCAGGAGTAACCCCTCAGCGCTGCTGGATATGACCCAAAAAACAAACAAAAATATTGTGATTTTTGTTAGTATTGTTTGGGGTACTAGTATGCTCAAGGCTTACTCCTGTCAGTGTTCAGTGGACCATATGTGGTGACACAGATCACTCTGTGGTCTACTGCATGCAAGGCAAGTATCTTACCCCCGTTACATCTTTCCAACTCTGATAAAAAAAAAAAGGTGGTTATAGCATTTTTGGAATTTTTCTGATTTTTTTATTTTATAAGAGAATCTTAATAAGATATACTGTGTGTCTACCAAAGTATTAGAAATTTCTAGAGTTCTTGTCATTTCTTGAAATTTTAATCTGTAGTTTAGTGGATAGAAGAGATTTCTCCTTAAGGTAAGGATGTATTTGCCTTTTCATGTAATTATGATAATCTCAATCCTGATTCAAGTCTCCAATACCACATATGGTCCTTGAACACTGTCAGTGGTCTTTTTTGAGCACAGAGCCAGGAAGAACTCCTGCACATACTGGCTGCATCCCAAAAACAAAATGAAAAGATTTCTCATTAATTTGTTTATTTCCTGGCAGTAATAATTATTATTTTATTTTTCTCATGTCAGTGCTTGAAATTTCTTCCTTACATTTTCAGTTGCCCTGTAATATCTGAAAAAATAAAAAGCAAAAGAATGTTCTCATGCAACAAAAAAATAAGCTACCGTGGTTAGAAGATAAATTTACCACAGTGCAAATACTGATGATTGTGGTATTCTTTTCTCTGTAATTTCCACACTTAAACAGGAAACATAGACAGCGTGCTTGAGTGGGTGGGTCTTTGAGGTTAAAACTGTTAATGAAATTAAGCGCCTGAAATTTAGTTTTAAAATGCAATGTTTTCAGTCATGTTTAGTTAGTTAATCACAACAATAAATTTGTCTGATACTTCATACTAGGTAAGTATAATTTAATTTTTCCTCTTTCAAATGACTTTTTCCTCAGAAAATGAAAGTGTGTCAATTTCTTACACTATATTGTTAGTGTTCTCTCTTTTACGTTTAGTGTTTTGTTTAGTTTATGTTTAGTATTTTGTTATATATAAGAAATAATACATAAATAGCATGAGGAATGAACATGAATGGACAAGCCATAAAACGAAAGTTTTCTTCAAAAACCTTCACTTTTAAAATCTAATGCATAATAAGTAAGGTAAAATGTTTTGTTTTATTGTTACTAGTAGAAAATCGGTGCCCTGAGTTGTCCTTCAGTCAGAATATTGTATGAGTTCATGAATGTAGAAAATTTTACATACTTAAATTACCTTGAAATTATTTTATAAAAATGAAATTTAAATCAGGATCTTTTTAGTCCTTATTATCTCCTTTAGAAAATGTTGGATATCCTTTAATTAAGAGAGATGTCATTAAGCTAAACTAAAAATGTTTTGGCCATGAATCTTAAAGTGATAGGGTGCTTGTATGGCCTGGGTTTATAAATAATTTTAATTATTGGTGGCTTAGTATAATTAATAGACTGAAACACTGCACTGAATATTTAAATATTCATCATAAGATTCAGAATGTAATGAACAATAAGTCTCCTACGGTCTAGATATGTTAGTGATCTTAGACATTTAGGTATAGATCTTGATTATAGAATTCGTGTTACTTACACATTTTAAGGTACCTTACCATGTATAAATTTTTTAGAATATTTTTGTGTTGAATGTTACTGTGCTTTTTGAAAAGCCTAGATCTATGTTCTTTTGTGAGTTTATACCTAAAATATTAAACTAACCACTTAAAGATGATTTATCATAGATTACTACTTAAGTAATTGAATTCAGCATGTTAACCTTTGTGTTAATAACTCTGCCTACTATTGCATAACTATCGTATGACTTGTATGAGTTTTTTCTTTTTGTTTGGTTTTGGGCCACCCCAGCTATTATCAGGACTTACTCCTTCATCTGCACTCAGATAGCAGGCTCTGGGGACCATATGGGATACTGGAGATTAAACCTGGGTTGGCAGCATGTAGGCTGCCCTCCACTGTACTCTCTAGCCCTGATTTACATGAGTTTTGCCTATTATCTGGACTTATATGTAAAAATACCTTAGTTAAGAGTGTTTTTACCTTTACAAACACAAAATAATCTTTGGAAAGGACCACCTAGTTCTCATCTTTACCACTATAATAGTTATTATGAGAACATAGTGACAAACACCCTTAGATGTAATAGTTAACTTTAAATTTTCTAAAGATAAGGGTGGAGGGTGTAACATATCTGCCATGTATTTAAATAAAATGTAATATACTTAACATTATTACCACACTGGAGGAGAAAGTACATTTAAATTTAATAACATTTAGTGGATAATTTTTTAGGGCTTGTGATCTGAGAATAAACTAGAGTTCCAGAAATTAATATGACTTAAAGATATAATATTGCTATTATGTGAGAAAGCTTTTGTTACCTAATTCTTGCTTTTTCTATTTCTCCTTTTTCTTTTTATTCCTAGACCTTTTCCTTCATATAAAGTAGTGCACCTTCTCTTAATAAACTGCTTCAAATGCATTATTTTCTTATTAGTTAATTATGTTTACTTTTATAGTCATATTCAGCACATTTTTAGGATGTTGCACGTAGTTGAAGTATAAAATATTTTATTTGGGCACTTAGGATATGAATCAGTGGTAGAATTGCCTGCTTTCTATATATATGTGAGACCACAAGTTTGTTCAAAAGCACTGCAACATATGCCAAGAACTACCCCTGGCACTTCTACAAAATGTGTGACTTCCATTGCACAATTGTTACAAGCTCCACAAGTATAACGTGACCCCGGTGAATATCTCAACCCTGGTGCAAGCGCTACAACCAAGCATGCGTCCCCTGATCATCACAATGACAAAAGGCAGGGAAGCTGAGAAAATGAATAAATGATTAAAATATAAATTTAAAAATATATACATTAACAATTAAAATTTTGATATATTTAAATTATGTCATAGATCTCCCAGTAAGCCCTTGGCACGGAAATTAATGGATTGGGAAGTAGTAAGCAGAAATTCCATATCCGATGACAGGTTAGAAACACAAAGCCTTCCATCACGATCTCCACCTGGAACTCCTAATCAGTAAGTAGATACCAACATCAGGTATTCATTTTGTTGTTTCCTGAATTATTGCCAGAAGATCAGAACATGTAACATTTAAATCTTTTGCATGATGTAATTTTTTTTTGTTTTGTCTTGTTTCTTTGCTTTTGGGCCACACCCAGTAATGCTCAGGGGTTACTCCTGGCTATGCTCTCAGAAGTCGCTCCTGGCTTGAGGGATCATATGGGACGCTGAGGGATGGAAACACAGTCCATCCTAGGCTAGCGCTGACAAGGCAGACACCTTACCTCTAGCGCCACCGTGCTGGCTCCCAAGGTGTAATTTTTGTTGTGCTTGATCTTTATTTTCTCTTAGCTGCAGCTCACTGAATAAGTACCATGGAATAGCTTTGGGGAATGAAATGAGTAGAGCATTGAACAAAGTAGTTTACTATACAGTTTATTTCATAATAAAGATCTTGTACAGTTATAAATACCAATTACTAATAGTTCTGAAATCTGGAAATATGGTTATTGTTATTTGACTTGATCTCATTCCATATATACCTTTCCAGAAGAAGTTTTTAGGGGACCATATGTTTGAATATGATAAATATGGCCATTTTATAATACAACTATTGCTCTGTTGTTGTAGCAAATGGAATTTTTGTTGTCAGATCCCATAAATCTAACATTAAGTGTAATGAAATATAAAATATATTAAGAAGCACTTTTTAGCATTTATAGTACTTGCACTTAATGCTGTTATGTCTCACAAAAGCTGCATGCTTTGGTGTAAAAACAGGTTGATGCTAAGCTACTAAAAGATACTATCTTAATTTTTTATTTATTTATTTATTTATTTTTTGGTTTTTGAGTCACACCCAGCAGTGCTCAGGGGGGTTACTCCTGGCTCCATGCTCAGAAATCGCTCCTGGCAGGCACGGGGGACTATATGGGGCACAGGGATTTGAACCGATGACCTTTTGCATGAAAGGCAAACGCCTTACCTCCATGCTATCTCCTGGGCCCACTATCTTAATTTTTATATGAATTTAGTAAAGATAATTCCATTAAGAGCATGATAACTGTATGCTTACATATGTAAAGACCTCATTGACTCAAAAACTGACAGTAAATATATAAACTTGATATAGGATATAATTTTTATGTATTGTTTTATAAATGTATCTAAATTTTATTATTTATCTCACTGCTGGGTATTTGTAAACTTCAAGAATAAATTCATGTAAAGTAATCAAAAAAGTTTAGTGCATAGAACATCAGTTAATATATTTCTTACTATTAAAGTCATACTAACTATTCTATCTTAATTGTAGGTTGATTAATCATTTTAATAAAAATAAATTTTTAGTCATTAGGCTGTTTGGAAAAAATCTAGAAACTCTTTTTTAGTTTCTTTCTACTTCGCCATGTCTTCATTAGTTCCCAGCACCATTAAACAATTCCAGCAAGTATAGAAGAATTAGTTTTATCTAGATTGTTTATTATCCCATATAATTGACTTAGTTGGCATGGTCTCTGGTTAAATATTTTGGTTAGTAAAACATTTTTTTTTTTTTTTGGTTTTTGGGCCACACCCGGCAGTGCTCAGGGGTTACAGTTACTCCTGGCTGTCTGCTCAGAAATTGCTCCTGGCAGGCACAGGGGACCATATGGGACACCGGGATTCGAACCAACCACCTTTGGTCCTGGATCGGCTACTTGCAAGGCAAACGCCGCTGTGCTATCTCTCCGGGCCCCAGCAAAACATTTTTTATATGACCTAACATTTTTTTTTAAATTCCAAAGTGACATTTGTATGATTAACTGCATGATCCCTGGTTATTACATTTTGGACTTTGAAAAAATTAGTATCTTTGCTACATTTCCTTATAAATGAAATTATATATAACTGTAATATATATGTGTATATTATGTAGCATCTTGAGGGTTAAATGAAGTGATAAATATATAAAATGTTTAGAATAATGCCTGATGCAGATTAAATATATAATTGCCTTCTACCACAACTAATAATGGTAATGACAATAATATAAGGATCAATTCTGAGACTGAGAATATGATATTCAGTATCTTAGATCTCCTGAGATGTTAGATTTGTTTGTAAATAAAGCATATTCTGACTGATTTGTGTGTTCAGTACTTTCAATAAATTATCTGTAATAGGACCCGGGAGATAGCATGGAGGTAAGGTATTTGCCTTTCATGCAAAAGGTCATCGGTTCGAATCCCGGTGCCCCATATGGTCCCCCGTGCCTGCCAGGAGCAATTTCTGAGCATGGGGTCAGGAGTAACCCGAGCGCTGCCGGGTGTGACCCAAAAACCAAAAAAAAAAAAAAATTATCTGTGATAGTTAGATTGAATGAAAGATTATTTGGATCAGAACACAGCATATTATAGATACAAAAATATGCTCTCCCCCGGAGCTCATCCCCAGTCCTCCATATCTAGTCTTTGGACTTAAAGAAGACCCATAAACAAAAACATTTATTTCACTTACTTACCTTATGACTACTAAATAGAATACAAAATTGTAACTAAAATATAAGGACAATTAAGGTGTTAAAATAAATGATCGAATAGATAAAATCCTTGTCACAGATTATTGACTAAAGCTCAAATCTCTGCTGTTACTTTACTTATGTCTTTCATTTGTCAGAGGTTCAGATAGTCCCTGTCGTTAGTTTTAAAAGTAGATACCTAGGGGCCCGGGAGATAGCATGCAGGTAAGGCATTTGTCTTTCATGCAAAAGGTCATCGGTTCGAATCCCGGTGCTCCATATGGTCCCCCGTGCCTGCCAGGAGCAATTTCTGAGCATGGAGCCAGGAGTAACCCCTGAGCACTGCCGGGTGTGACCCAAAAACCAAAAAAAAAAAAAAAAAAGTAGATACCTAATTTCTAATACAAACTAATTAAAAAACTTAAAAATTAACTAAACCTATATTTACTTCATTTTTTTCTTCCTCTCCATATAGTCGAAATTCCGCATTCACACAAGAGGGAACCCGCTTACGACCATCTTCAGTCGGTCATTTGGTAGACCATGTGGTTCATACTTCCCCAAGTGAAGTATTTGTGAATCACAGATCTCCATCCTCAACACAAGCTAATAGCATCATTTTGGAATCCTCACCGTAAGAAATTTTTTCATTTAACTTCCTTCTTCTAAATAAATGCCTCAGATTGCTTCACTTGAAATTATCTGAGAAATTAGGGTTTTTTGAACAAGATTTTATTAATGTGGTATTTAAATTTTTTATGTTTATAATGTTATTTCCAAGAGTTCTACATGCTTCCTGACTTCTCCCTCTAACCACCACCAACAATCACAATTATTATTTTGCACCTTGCAAAACTCTAGGCTTTTCAAAAACAAGGAACTAAAGAACAAACTAGAAAATCAAAGAATGCAGATGGAATAGCAAGCCAGGGGGAAATTAAAGGAAAACCCAAATTAGTTGCAGTGTTTATGACAATCTTATCAAATCTTTGGCAAAAGGTTCACATTTGCACTCTAAACTTAGGGCTCTTAGAGTTTAATTGACACTGGGAATCTCAGGTGTAAGTTGATTTTTGGAATAACTTGGTTTTGATGAAGTCATATTGCCTTTTCCTATCTTATTCTTTCGTCTTTTTTGTTTTGTTTGTTTTGTTTTGGGGCCACACATAGCAATTCTTAGGGGCTCTACACTCAGGAATTACTCCCAACAGTGCTCAGGAACCATATTGAGTGCCTGGAATCAAACTAGGGTTGGCCATATGCAGGTTTTTTATTCTATTTTATCTGACTTTACCTTATCTTTTTATTTGCTTTGAACATTAAATAGTTTTAAGTCTAAAATAGTATTTATTTTTAGACAATATCACTTAATGTCAAGCAACAAGAATTTTATCTAACTTACGTAATTTAAGTCTTATAGGGATTGGGGCCAGAGCAGTGGTGCAAGTGGTAGAGTGTCTGCCTTGCATGTGCTAACCTAGGACAGACTGCGGTTCAATCCCCCAGCATCCCATATGACCCCCAAGCCAGCGATTTCTGAGCACATAGCCAGGAGTAACCCCTGAGCATCACCAGGTATGGCCCAAAAACCAAAAGAAAAGTTTAATAGGGATAAATATCCAATAAAGACTTGAATGACAGCAATGATTGTAGTTGAATTAGACATGAGCATTTAGAAATAAGTTTTTAAAGGAGTCAAGTCAACATCCTGGCAAGTTTATGTCAGTCTCTATCATAATGTGGTTTTTCATGTCTTAAAATAATTTGTGCATAATTAATAATTAAAATAATTAGATAGCTTTTCTCTATCTGACTTATATATAATCAGATATTTATGTTGCACATTATTCTTTTTATGAAAACAATATTGGTGGAGGGCAAGTACATTACTTTTTTTGCTTAACCAGGTGATATTTTACAATGCTATTAGGAGTTAGGTTCACACCACTTAAAATGTATGTTACCATACCACAGCCACTCCCAAAATACCAATTACTTTACATCATAGGTACATATATTTTATATTCTCCTTGTGGCAGATCTTTGTTAGCTCTCATCTTTTTTTTTAGTGGGGGGAGGGGCACATCTGAAGGCACTCAGGGGTTACTCCTGGCTATCTGCTCAGAAGTAGCTCCTGGCAGGCACGGGGGACCATATGGGACACCCGGATTCGAACCAACCACCTTTCTCCTGGATCGGCTGCTTGCAAGGCAAACGCCGCTGAGCTATCGCTCCAGGCCCAGCTCTGATCTTTTAATTTGGTATTTTACTTATAAAATTCCCAAGTAGACCCTGGTGCTTACTTCTTTATTTTACTTCCTATTTTCTTAGTCCTATCTTGTTGGCCTTTCTTTTTTTCTACTGGGGCTATAGATGTCTCCCACAGGGCTACCAGGTTGTCCTCCCAAGTTCTTTTCTTCTGCTATACTTGGTTTGGTTTGGTTTTGATGTTTCAGTTTTCATAGTTTTTTGGTTGGTTTTTTTCTTTAGTTTTTGAATCATACCTGGGAGGTACTCAGGAGTTACACCTGCCTCTCCACTCAGGAGAATTAATCCCAGAGGTCTACTGGAACCATATGGGATGTTAAGGACTTAACCTGGGTCATTCTCATGGAACTCAAATGCACTACTCACAATACTATGTGTCTGGCCATTTTTTTTTGGTCTTGTTTTGTTTTTTTAACCTAGACATAGAATATTACTTTAAAATTTTTTATTCAAATGCACTACTCACTATACTGTGTGTCTGGCCATTTTTTTTGTCTTGTTTTGTTTTTTTAACCTAGACATAGAATATTACTTTAAAATTTTTTATTCTTGGGCTAGAGTGGTAGTGCAGCAATAGGGTGCTTGCCTTGCATGCAGCTGTCCCAAAATGGACCTTGGTTCAGTCCCTGACAAGGAGCAATTTCTGAGCGGATAGACAGGAGTAAGCCCTGAGCATCATCGGGTGTGTGTCGTCCCCCCCCCCCAATTTATTCTTTACTTGTTTTAATTATCTTCACAGTTGTTTGAGTTTGAATAAGTAACTGCATACAATAGCTCTACATTAACTATGAAGAAAGATTTTACCATTTTCAAATATACTGAGTTAAAACTTTCTGAGTTTGGGGTCCAAAGATATATCTGAGTGATAAAGTATCTTCCTTTTGTGCATATAGCTATGAATTCAATTTCTGATACTGCTTAGTATTGCCAAGTATGAACTCCTACACTGCAATTGTTATCCTTTAATACCACATCAAATGCTCAATTTGTGAACTTTGCAACAATGGCAGCAATTATAAAAGAAAAAAATAGGAAAAAACTTATAGTTTGTCCTTGATGACTTTTGCTCAAAATAGAAATTTCAGGAATATGTGTTGACATCCTTAATTACTTTTTATATCCTTTTGTATAAATAGTGGGAGGAATGAAGAGGAGTTTGGTTACTAAAGCTGAAAACAAAAGGTATATTATAGTTTTGGTGATTATTGAGAGAACACATAATTAGATCATCATACTTCCCTGGACCGAGTAATCTGTGCTAGATAAAGTAATCTTCTGCAGCAAACAGGCATCAAGAGAGCTTATTCTTTGCTTTTGAAAAGTTAATTTGACAAAAATGTTACTTGAAACAATGAAAAAAAA
>PVKC010022058.1:0-17858 GCA_004027635.1 Crocidura indochinensis
GAAGGAAGGAAGGAAGGAAGGAAGGAAGGAAGGAAGGAAGGAAGGAAGGAAGGAGATTAAGGCTAGGCAAGAAGTGAAGATTTACATACCATAGTTTTTGTACCACAAGACGCATATTCCCTCCCTACCCAAAGATGAGGGAAATGTCTGTCCATGCTATGGAGAGAATAACACCTGAAACTGAAGCCTGAGTGCGGGGGAGGAGAATGGATATTAGCCATTTGACATCCATATTGTGATGTGGCTTCATTGCACAGGCATGCTACATAGGCCAAGCAATCAGGTCAGTGCATTTTCACTGTCATATGGACAACTTTCTTTAAGCCTATTTGATTCCTGCTGCGGCTTTTAATTTTTTATTAAAAATATTTCAAGGGGCCCGGGAGATAGCATGGAGGTAAGGCATTTGCCTTTCATGCAAAAGGTCATCGGTTCGAATCCTGGTGCCCCATGTGGTCCCCCGTGCCTGCCAGGAGCAATTTCTGAGCATGGAGCCAGGAGTAACCCCTGAGCACTGCCGGGTGTGACCCAAAAAAACAAAACAAAACAAAAATTTTCAAAACATTTTTTTGAATTTTCCGAAGTATAAAGAAGTTAGGCAAATGTTTTTAACCAGCAATGGACCGACATGTTATTAAATATAGTTCAGCCTCGCAGGCTGATTGTTCCAAATGCAGTCACTTGATGGCTTCTCCTGCTGCACCATTTGATTTCAAATACTTTTTTTCTTACTTTCCTCATCTAAAAGCTATGTGCATATAATGGTCAAGTATGTATTATAAAGCAAAAATATGATATTATATATTTGAATTCCAAAGATTTTTTTTGTCTAAGTAAAAGTTTGTTTAATGTTCTAAGTAAAAGTTAAATTGTATGGTTTAGCACTTTCCCTGGCCTGCAATAGTGAAAGTACTTAGACTGAAGATTGACAAGAGAGTACCATGATAAGACAATGTTTCTTTTCTAAAATTAAAGTAGGTGCTGTAATTACCGAAGATGATGATTTGCAGTAGTGACACTTGAAGAAATTATCACATGTATTTTTATCATAATCTTATATTAAATCTATTTAATCAGTGAATGTTTTTCTTTTTCTTCTTTTTTTTTTTTTGTTTTTTTGGGCTACAGCGTTTGATGCTCAGGGGTTACTCCTGGCTAAGCACTCAGAATTTGCCCCTGACTTGGGGGGACCATATGGGACGCCAGGGCATTGAACCGAGGTCTTTCCTTGGCTAGCACTGCAAGGCAGACACCTTGCCTCTAGCGCCACCTCGCCAGCCCCAGATAGTGATTGTTTTTCTATCCATTACCATACTGATAGGGATTGTATTATATTGCACCTACTTAATATGCCCGTTTTATTATTAGAAACTTCTTTTTGATGAGAGACCAAGATGTGATACAAGTTCTAGACATGCCTTCATAAACATATTGACTCTGGTTGGTAATTTTAATTTGTTTATTTTTCCCCAAATTATTTGGTAATATTTGGGGATGGCACAATAGAATTTCACCTTAAATTTTTCTCTGGTAGTCTCTTTCATCAAAATGTCTTAAAACATAGACTTAAAATCCTATTTAGCAAAATATTAATAAATCATTAAAAATTATCACTATTTGTGTATTTCCCAAAGCATTAACTTTATATCAAGAATCTGGAAGTTAGAAACTACCAAACATAAGAAATCAAAATTACAGCTTTGCTAATACTTTTTTTCTTGTGGGTGAAATATTTCAAAGATTTTGATTCTTTGTCAAGTTTATAATTTCTATTTATCCCAGTCACACAGCTCAATCTCTTTCTGTGAAACTCAATTTCAATCCCCAAACGCTCTTTTCCCATTCCAAAATGAGCCAGTAACCCTTCATTGTCAGCAAAGAAATCTATACTCCCTTCATCTTGTGCACATTCTTCTATTATAACACCTTGTTTGTTTGTTTTTAAATTTCTTTCTCTATTTTTCTTGATATTTGAAGGGGGATTTGGGGCCACCTTGTTGATGCTCAGGAGTTATTCTTGGCTCTGTGCTTAGTAATTGCTCCTGGCTTGGGGGTCCAAATAAGATGCCAGGGGATTGAACATCGGTCTGGCCTAGGTCAGCTGCATGCAAGGCAAATGTCTTACCACTGGGCCACAGCGCAGGCCAGATATGTATTGTTTTTAGGCCACACCCAGCAGTGTTGTAGGGGTTATTCCTGGCTTTGAGCTCAGAAATCACTCCTAGCAGGTTCTGGGGACCAAATGGGATGCTGAGGATGGAACTTGAGTCTGTCCCATGTTTTCTGCATGCAAGGCAAACACCCTATCACTCTGCCATCACTCTGACACTTTTATTTTATTTTATTTCATTTCATTTTATTGAACTTTTTTGGGGGTGCACACTCAGCATTGCTCAGAAGTTCCTCCTGGCTCTGTGTTCAGGATCAAACCTGGAAGGCTTGGGAGATCATATGAGATGCCAGGGATCAAACCTGGGTCAGTCTCATGGAAGGCAACTGCCCTCACTCTATTGTGCTATCACTCCTGAACTGTTTTATGAAAATTTGAAGTATTTCATTAAGTGGTCTTATTTTTAATGTATTAGACTTTAAAATTCATGTTTTTAGAAAAAGTGCTATTATTAATTCTTTTTTTACCACCATTGTTAAATAAACACAGACATACATAATTTTGCACAAACTCATGCAAACATTCCATTCCTGTACTAAAAATAACTGCATGTAAAATGGTGCCTGTTACCAAATAAATACTTTCAAAAAAAGTGATCAGAGTTCAATAGTACCAATCAAATATCCTGAAAAGTTTTGAGATATAAAGGGATCTGCTAAATACTTGTACCTTATATGCAGCAGTGTCTTTCTGATATAAAAAGAAATGAATAAATATAAGATTATAAATGTTCTCTGCTGCATTTATTTTTTAAAGGAAATGCTTATGAAGAAGCAAGTTTCATGACAGATCATTTTAAACACAGATATTCCTTCATATTTTTAAGGTGATTGAACTGATGCCTTCTTTATCGCCTTTCCCTAAAGCAAGACAAAATGTAAAAGCTGAAAAATATTGTCAATAACAAACTGTTATCAACAGAATCAATTTGGGAGAAAAGTAGATAAAAAAGTAAAGTTATTTGCAGACCAAAGACAAGTTAGAAAATAATTGTAACTGAGAAGAGTACAGAATAACTCTCTGAATACCAAAATGTTGAATTTAAACCTCTTCATCATTAAAATGACTATGTAACATAATAGAAAGTTAATAAATGCTTTATGCTATATTTGTGTTATTTAGAAAGAATTGAGTTATGAGTATTAATTATGTCTCACAATGAAATAATGTGGTGGCCAGAGCAGTGGCACAAGTGGTAGGGTTCTAGGTTGTCTGCCCTGCACGCACTAACCTGGGACTTGCTGCAGGTCCCCCAAGCCAGGAGCGATTTCTGAGCACTTAGCCAGGAGTAACCTCTGAGCATCATCAGGTGTGGCTTAAATATAAAAAAAAAATAAGACTATAAATTATCTTTAATATTTAGAAACATATAGCTATTATAAAATAATGTCTGAAAATAAATTACATTATGATTTTGAAGGGTTTGGGAGGGATTATGCCCAGTGTGCTCAGAGTTTAATTCTGACTCTGAAGTCAAGGATTACTTCAGGCAGTGATAAAGGCACCTTTGGGGTGCCTATGTTCAACTCAAGATGGCCATAGTTGCCTTAGGGCAGTACTATCTTTCAGGTGCCATAGATGTCACCACAAATATTCAATTACTTAATTACATTTAACAATTTTTCTTATTGACATAAGGTATATAGAAAATTATTTGATAATGTGAAATAATAGAAAATTATATTAAAATTATGAAATTATAAAAACATTTAAATATTTTTCAATGAACATTATTAAGTTAAAAGCAACAGTAGGTTAGAAATATCTGAAAAATATTTAAATGTATTCCCACTCTCTCCACTCAGTTTCTTCTTGTGACCAGTAGGTCAGAGAAATAATATAGAAGTTAAGGCAATTGGCTTGCATATGACTGACATCAGGTTGATATTTGTACCACATTCAGCTTCCTGTTTAGTGCTAGGGGCAGTCGATACCCTCCCCATCAAAAAATTTAAAAAAATTAAGTCTCCATATTACTATTGTCACTAAAAATAAGATTATGTCTTGCTACTAAATTTGTGAAAACTCAATTTAGATTTATATGGAAATTAAAGCAGAGCTACAACTTACACTCTTCAGAAGATACATTCAATTATCAATGAATTCAGCCATTCATTCATTTGGTTTGCTAGGAGATAAGCAAATGATTCCCCATGTCTTGATAAGTGTCCAACAAGTGACTTCGCAGCATGCTCAGCTCTTTTTGGAAGTGTTTATTTCCAAGTTGTAAATATTCCTATAAAAGTTCTCTTTTGAGCTATGTCAATGAAAATCACAGATTTAGGAAGAAAAGTATTCAACTCGGATTTCTGTCTGTGTCAAGGATCACTTCTTTAGACAAGCAATCCGAGATTCAGAGAACGCAAAAAAGCATCTGTGATAATGTACACTATAATTAGAAATTTCCTAATATCAAACTAGTACATCATTCATGAGAAAAATGCCTGCCAGTCAACAGAATGTATGAGTGAAGTTATACAAAACACTGTGGTCTGGGATGTGAGAAGTAAAATGATAGAATTCTCAAATACATCATGAACAAAAATAAGTAATCCTCCTCTTAAGCTACAGCAATGAGAACAACAATAACACACCCTCTAAACACTTTCAAAGTTTATTTTTTTTTGTTTTTTTTTTGGTTTTTTTTTTTTGGTTTTTTTGGGTCACACCCAGTGACGCTCAGGGGTTACTCCTGGCTATTCGCTCAGAAGTCGCTCCTGGCAGGCATGGGGGACCATATGGGGAACCGGGGAATCGAACAGCGGTCCGACCTAGGTTAGCACAAGGCAAGGCAGGCACCTTATCTTTAGCGCCACCGCCCGGCCCCTTAAAAGTTTATTTTTAAAAAAACAATCTTGTTATATTAAATAAAAAATAAACATGCTTTTTGTATTGAAAGTCATTTATAATTTAATGAAATGCAGTCTAGAAACAAAAAAGCAACTAAAAACTATATGAAGCCAAGATAGTCTTGTGGAACATATATTTCAAATGATAAAAATAATATCAAAAAATCTAGAGATATGAATCATAACTGAACTTTAAAGTCTAAATACCAAATATCAATCATCAGGATAACACAAAATTCTGATTTGAAAATAAAATCAGTTAATCTGCTAATGACTTGTTTACATGGAAACTCATTCCATAAAATTTATTTTCAGCAAGAAATGATTTTTTTCTTGATAAATCATATTGCAATTGGTAAAAATATAATCATCTGACATATCCTGAATGTGTATATTAAGGGCAATTAAAATATGCATTTTATGGTTCTAAAGAAAAAGTTTATTCTTTACGTTAATTGAACATAATCATGTTATAGATTTTTGTAAACATATAATAAATATATGCAATTTTTACCTCATAAACTATAAATAATATTTATTTATTGGTTCCCTGGAGCTTTTTAAATTTAAATATATGGAGTTCACTGAATAGCATTAAAATCATAGGGGCCTGGGAGATAGCATGGAGGTAAGGCGTTTGCCTTTCATGCAAAAGGTCATCGGTTCTAATCCCTGTGCCCCATATGGTCCCCCGTGCCTGCCAGGAGCAATTTCTGAGCATGGATCCAGGAGTAACCCCTGAACACTGCCGGGTGTGACCCCAAAAACAAAAAAAATAGAATTATAGAGTGCATCAATGAAAAAATATATATTACCTGGTAGCTATATAGACATTTTCTGTGAAGTTACCACTCTTTGATTCTTTTGCTCTATAAAAATTGATATAACTACTTCAAAAATTAGTCATAAGAATAAACATGAATATTAAGTATCACTCATGTAATCCTTGTTGACATATTATGATCTTATATATAATATATCACTCGTATCACTTATATATATTATGTTATATTTTATACATTATATGTTATATATGATGCAATCTATACATAATTAGTGTATAATATAATACATATTATATCACTTATGTGATAATTGACTAAAATTTTCATCTTTTCATAAACATCCCATAAATCTAAATATTCTAATTTGGGGAAACAACCATCAAAAATACCTTCTTTATTTTAGAGAAAATTATCTCCTTTTAAAACTGTTAAATATTATTCTTATTACGCTACTTTTAAGTAACACATATAGTAACAGTCATGTGAAATAATAAAAACATATATTTATAATTCGAATAATAGCAATCAAATGTAAGTTTTCAATTAAGTTTTTAGTTCCATAGTTCAAAGAGATAAAATGGGGGATATGGTGACTCCTTTTCATCACAATATTTGACATTGAGCATTATACATTATGAGCCAAAATGTTAAACAAATGTTATTTGCCCTAATCTTTTCAATTGTTTTATATTTTCTTCCATAAATGTCGTTTTCTTATACTATATGTAATACAATTTTGTTTATTAATTTGTTTTTCTATTTTTTCATTTAGATTGTACATAGTCTCCATAAATTATAAAATTATTCATGATTGCATTTAAAAAGTCAACATTTCAAAACCAACTACTTTCCTCTGAAGATAGTGTCTTTTCAAAAATATGTCACTTGCACTCTGGCTTACAGTACTATACAGACAGGATTTCATAGAAAAGACTTTGCCACCTTTTTGTATCATCTTCTCATTGACTACTTCCTTTCACAAGTTGTGGTATTCTCTTCTCTGTTATAACATTTAATCTCACCACTATACACCTGGTGGCAAAGTTTCTACTAAAGACCAAGTTTTACGTTTATTTATTCATTATTTTTATTTATTCCAAGATTAACATATTAGGAACCATATGTCTATCATGTTGCTTTATTTTAACACATCCTTGATGTGATTTCTAAGTCTACTCATATTTCGAGTTTAGACAATATCCAGCTTTTCTTTAATTTGTGTCATAGAAATGGATATTAAATTAGAGCAATATATTTCTTAATGATAGTTAAAGGAGGACAAGTTGTTAACAGATTATATAAGGCATAGAGAATGTTATTTAGATGTAAACAGGTGACTGTGTTGATGAGTAGAAGCTGCAGAATTCTTGGAAAAATAATCAGAAAATGCCAATAATTGCTTACTAGCATCTTCAAACTTATGAATCCTAATAGGAATTTTAAAGACCCTAGAGATGATTGCTTCTTGTCAAAACAATAAAAGCAATATGAAATTTGTGAAAGTTCAGCAGAAAGATGGATCTCATATGTATAGCCTCTTTCACCTTGGTTTTTGGGGTCATATGTGTAATCAACTCCTCTGGACTTCAAATATTCTTTCTCTGCTCTGCAAACATCACTTTTCTGCTTGTCAAACTCAATTGGAACTGTGCAAATACATCCAACTATATTTCAACACAGGAGTTTTATCAATGCCTTTCTTCAAACCTGATGCCCAAAATTGAATAAAATACTGGATAATGTTGTTATACTAAAAGTGAAGTGGAACAATTGTTATTTTAAATATTGAAAAATTATCATAACATAATGTTAATATTTTTATTTTAAAATGTGTGAATCCTTCTTAAGCATTTAACTCATTTTACTAAGTCTTTATATTTATACTTAACTAAAAACTATACCTACTAGATATTTTTTGTAATTTTTATGTCATTCAGAATAATTTTAAGCCATATAAAATGCTTTGGAATGTTGAAAAGGGATTTTTGGTAATAAGAACAATACTATAAATGTATCAATGTAATCATAAATGGCTATGATTAGTTAAATAAAAATGTATAAAATGAGTATTATGTGATTGGAAATGTGTTAGATATTTTAAAATGTAGTATGGATTTTGAGTATATTGACTTTCTTATATATAAAACTAATATTCAGAACATAATGCTTCCATAAGTTCACAATTATTTCTGTAAATAAGCATTTCAAGTTATATTAGAAAGTAAATATAAAATTAATTGCTAAAGTAGATAAAATAGAACCATGTGGCACAACAAACTAACATTAAAGAAATGAAGCAACAGTGAAAGAGCTGAAAATCAACTTTCATCTGTAAGATTCTTACTTTTCCTGAACTCTATTATTGCAATCGCATTTGGTGTACTGTTTTTATATCCATAATGTATTTATCATATTTTCATTTAAATGATTATAAACAGCATGTGGTTTAGTTAAACATATGTATATACTTTAAACAAATTGAAACAAATTTGTTTAATGTAATTTTCCTATATAAAATATACATTCTGCTTTCTTACCTGTCTTAATTTTCTTTTGTTTGGGCCATACATTGTGGTGCTCAGGATTATTTTCTGGCTCTGTTTGTACTCAGGAATCATTAGTGTTATGGCTCATGGAGTCAATGGGTGCTGGGTATAAACATCAGTTTGGCTTTCTACAAGAGAACTGATCTGGGCCAGTATTTCTATCTTTTATATTTAATTAACAATCATTTATTGGCCAAGTTAGATGCTATATCTTCAAGAAATACATTTTAGATTCCTACTCTATATGATGACTTCCTCTATTAGACACCTTTAAAAGGTTTTGTTTTGTTTATTTATTTCACGTTTGGGCCAAATCTTGTGATATTCATGATATTCCTGGTTTTACACAAAGGAATGACTACTGGCAAGCTCAAAGGACCATGTAGGGTGCCAGAGATTTAACTTCAATTATAAAGCATAGGCCCAATTTATTATGCTATTTCTCTGGCTTAAAGTTCTTTATGTGTTCATATTAAGAACCTTGTTTAAGTTTTGCCTAAATCTTTCTTATATTTTTTAATATTATTATAAAACTTCCTGTAAATAGAACTGCTATTTGTTTTTCATTTATTTGAATCTCTAAGTATATAAATGTAGTCATATACCTATGGAAAATCAATTAATGCTGTCTTATTAGGAGGGCTATTCTGATTCATGAAATAATATAGGTATCTTATTAAATATTGAAACCAATTATAAGGTGAATTCAGCTTTTATATTTACCATATAGAATTTGATTCTGTCTCTTATAGCTTTAAATAATATATATCATTAGATTGCTTACACTTTACAATTTTACATTATTGTGTAGACAACTATCAAAAGATTAAGCTCCCTTAACAATCACTTAAAGTTCGTTCCATAACCCTACTAATGCTGGCTTAGCTCCATTATATCTTATTTCCCATTTTGCTATTTGAAACCACTTAATATTTTCACAAGCTCAGTTCTTGGACCTCTTTTTTCCCATGATCCCAGAATCTTCCAAGATAAACACCTTCAATTACAATCATTCCACACTTCTTCTACAAAGGCCCCTAACAATAAACCACTTATTCTAAAAGTTGTTAAAGAATGATTCTCAAATATACTTAATGTAAGAGATAACAGGGCTGTAATATTATTTTTACTCTTCAAACTCACACTAGACTCTTCATTGCAGGTGCTAGAATCACAATGCTGCAAGTAGGGCACTTGCCTTATAAAAGGCCAAATCGGTTCCATCTCCCGTAGACTATATGGTCTTGCAAGCCTACTAAGTGTGGTCCTGAGCACCAAGCCAGGAGTAACTGCTGACTGTCACAGTGTGTGTCCCCACCCCAAGGAAGCATACTCTTTATTGATTAATATCCATGAAATAACTTCAGCCCTAGAAAAGCAACATAATGATAAATATATTTCATAGTGTACAAAGAAAATACTTGAGTAGCACAATAAGTGAAACAGTACTTTAAATTAATATAAGGGGACAACTAAAGCAAATATTTAGTAACACCAGGGAAATGTAGAGCTTATTAAGTATATGCAGAGTATTAGCATAAAACTGAGTATTAGCAAGCCAACTTACTGCATCTTTGCATCGTTGATTTTTCTCATATGCAGAAAGTATTTAGAAAAACAATTTTAATATTACTAACTTGAGAATATGAGTATGAGAAGCATAATATTTTAAATATAAATAATAATAGTTATTATGAGAATTGGAGGATACATATATTAATACATTAAGTAAGCCAGAATAAGAAACATTAGATGACCTACTTATATGTGGTATATATAATAACTGAACCAAGGAATGCAAAGTTTTAAAGGAGGAGGTGTGTAAACACTGTTGACTCTCAGAATATAGGGAGTAGAAAAACAAAGAAAAAAAACCAGAGTGGTTGGGAAATAGACGAAAAACAAATGAAATCTACCTACATCACACCACCAATGTAAAAATAAAGTATGCAAACCACAGAGACAGCCACATTGACAATTAGAGGTCCAAACTTCAACAACCAAATTTGAAAATGAACCTTTTGAGATGACAGACTGGTGGTTGGGGGTATTTGAAGGGAGGACACTCAGAAATACTGCTGGATAAAAGTGGTAGTCAGCTGCTAGAACTTAGTAGTTCTAAAACTCTACTATAAATAACTTTGGAAATCACGATGCTTTGATACAAATAATAATTTAAGAATGTAAGGTTAGAAATTCTCTTGTGTGAGCACATTCCAAAACCAGGAAAAATGATTGGGATTGAATATAAAAATTAATTTTTCATCCTTACCTGTGTGCTAATTTTCTTTCAAAACCTGTGCTATATATCCTTATATATGTAGATACATACACACACACATATATATATACTGTATATATATATATATATATACTGTATATAGTGCTTTAGGATATTCAATCCAAAGGGAAGGTTTTATTAGAAATGGAATGGCATTCTCTAAAGGGCTTGTGAAAAAATGAGTAGTAGCAAGCCACTTTACTACATCTTTGAATCATTGATTCTTCTCATATGCAAGTCTGACTCTAAATTAAAACATAAAATGGATACAAAGGTATCAGGGTTACATTTGGGAGTCACTCTCAGAGTTCTCAGATGTTTGCTATGGGGCCACGTCCTCTTGGTTCCTATATGTGATCTAGTCCTATGACTATTTTCGCAGCCTGAATTATATTTTTAGTCTCTCATCTGAGCTCTATTTTCCAAATGAAAAAATTATTGAATATTTCTTATTTAACAAGTTTCAAAAACTATACAATATTTATACTCTTAAAGACTTTTTATCCAAAATGGTACTAAATAGCCTTTGTGCTTCACAACTTCTTAAAAATTTATATATAATATGGATATGAAAAAGTATTGTAATCCTGAAAATGCTCCTTATTTTAATTTTGTGTCCTTTTATAAATCACTTTAGAATAAACATGATATCTGGGAATAGTATTAGTCAAATAAAATGATTATATACTCATTTCATTCATTAATAATAACTTATGTGCTTACAGAAAATAATTTTGCAAATAAATGCATTTCTTAGTCTCTGATTAAAAAAAAACACTTCCTTGACTCCTACAACTTGATAACCCCCCCAAAAGACATAAACTTAATAAAGTATTTATATTTTTGAGTAATAATTTCTCTGTTAATTAACATCTGCTACATAAGTTATAGTATCAAAGAATTTGAGAGTCTTGGCATGCTAATGGAGAATGATAAAACAGGATATAGACTACCTCTCTTTTCCATGACTTCTATCATCCAAAGACCTTGAGAAAAAGCTGTCACTGAGTTCCTGTTACTTTCATAAAGAGAAGAAAGCTCTAGAGCATAACCATAAACTAGGTATTCAATCTTTTACTAATAATCTGCTTGATTTCACTCATTTCATTAACACAATATTATAGACAGAACTGTGTACCCCCAATATTTAATCCTGAAGTCCCAATGTGACTACTTATAGATAGATATATAATCAGGTAATCAAAGTTATATGAGGTCATAAATGTGGGACTTTAATCCTCATGACTGACATGATAATGAGAAGAATGAGACATCAGAATGCAGTTAGTCAGAGACAGAGAAAGAGATAAAGAGAGAGAAAGAGAAAGAGAGAGAGAGAGAGAGAGGGATCAGACATGAACAGCTACAATAAAACAATCCTCTGTAATAAAAGAAGCCTCACTAGAAAGTAAACCTGCTGACAATTCTATCTTAAGATTCTGACTTCCATAACTGTAACAAATAATATTATTTTACTTCTGCTAATCTGTAAAATTTTATTATGGCAGCCTACAGATTTAAAAACAATCTCTGTAACTTACTCATGTCTGAAAGCAGTGAGGTAGATAAGCATTCTTCCCCGAGGGAATCAGGGCATTCTCTTTAATGATAATCTGATATATAAATATAGTGAAGAATAGTGATCATTCTGAACAAAATCAAGCACAGGCTATATTATACAGATAAGAGATAGCTTTATGCAGTACTTGGGCTTGAACTTAAGGTCTACTATATACTAGGTATGTGCTCACTTACTTAAGCTATACCACCAACCCTAGAAAAATATATCAATTAATTAAATTAAGAGTTAATTAAGTTAAGAAGCCTATGATAAATGCAGAAATTGAAATAATAGGCAAAAGGTAACTGTAGAACTAAAAAATAGAAGATATAAATATATTCTATTATTATTTATTAGGTAGAAGTAATGAGATATTATTATTATTATGCAGTTGAACATGCTAGTTTAATGCAGGCCTACAAACAGATGGGAAGAAGGATACTTGCTTTTCTCTTAAATATGTTACCAACTCTTCACTCTCACTATTTCTTTTTAGGGCAGCCAGAGGTGGTGTGATATAGCAGTTGACCTAATGGTCTATACTTATGTATTATGAACGATCATATTTTGCTATTTAGAACTTCACTTCTTCAAAACTTGCCTCTTTCTTGCATTGGAAATTATGGTATTGGTATGGTTATATGAACACAAGTGGTTTCATGCAATGTTTTAAGATTCCCTTGTGCTGTAGTAGAAGCTAGAGATTCCCTATTGCTGCTCCAACTTGGAATCACACTTTTGTGTTTCTCTGACTTTAGAACTTAATATCATAAATATTAAAATTAAAACATTTCATTTTTAAAACAAAACATGTTTGTGAATATATTTAACTTTGGAAATTATTGGTGGTGGGAATGATTTCCAAACTTAAATATATTCACATTCTTGTTTGAAAACATGAAATATTTTAATATTTTGGATATTAAGTTCTGAAGTTCTTTATCTGAATTTACAGAAAGTAGTCATCTGTTTTTGTCCCTTTCATCATCAAGCCAAATAAAATAGCTTTAAAACATTCTGTGGATCCCTCTGGAAACATGTCCTTCACACACTTTTTTTACCCCCACCCACAACATCCTTGTCTTTGATCTCAGCACTTCCCATATGTTTCCATATTCAAGAAAAAAGAAAATTCACCCATGGATCAGAAATACAGGTACAAATTTCTTATGAAATTATTGTAGTGTCTACATAAGAAGATAAAAGCAAATATATTTATCATGACCCATTCACCACAAAGATAATTTAAAATTAGATCAGTTTATGAACTGTGCAAGGCGAAAACTTTAGGAACCTTGTTTTGTCTTTGGATATGTCTTCTGCTCTGGAGGAAGTTTGCCTTTATTACTAAAATTTGGAATCTTGATCTTGCTGATATTTGATATCTTCATTGGAGGATTCAGAGATAGAGAACTGAGATTTAGAGAAATCAAAAAAAATGTGTTATTAGAAAAAAAATCCCCTCTAAGCATCAACTGAAATTTTTTCCTAATTCTATAATAAGAATCCTGAATGATATCATGTTTTTTTCATCTGAACAAAAATCAAATTCATGTTTTTTATTTTAAGCCTAAATTATTTCGATCTTGAGTGAAGATTATCAATAATTGTTTATCTTCCTTAAATTTGGCCTAACTTTCATAACTCTAAAAGATCTTTTAGATCTCTACTCTGAGCTGATACCTGACTATTTTCAATATTATTTTGGGATTTATATTTTTCTTACACAATTATCCTCTTAATATTAACACTGTATGTATATCTATATAGTTTTATACAAAAAAGAAGATGAACTATTAAGGAATTGACAGAAAAATCTAGGATTGATGACTGGGGAGGAAAATGGTTAGTTAGATCAGGTTAGGTAATGAGCCAAGAAAGTGAGAAAATGTGTTTTCAGAAATTTTCCCATGTGTACCTGTAAAATACATTTCTTAAACAGCTTGTGCCTGCTAATGTGCAAAAACCTTTTGAGTTATATTTTACTTTTCTTAATTACTAATTTTACGCTGGCAACCATCAACTAAAACTAATAATTGAAAAAATAGCATGATTTGTTTTTTTCTACAGTTGGCTGAATGTAGTTAAATTTAAAATAAAATGTTATTGACATTAGCTGCAGAAGATAAAGATCCAAAAGAGTGATTTAACCAGAAGGTGACTAAATTTTGTGAATCTATATGAAGAGTCCAGCATCTGAAAGATTTTTATATTGAATCTTAAGGCTCTGTTTCTAACAGCTCCCTAAATAAATCCCAAATAATTATCTCAGGCAATGGCTAATGGAGATGCTACTTTTATAGCTGAAGGGTAAAATATTTGCTTAAGGAATAGGTGTGCTAAACTTCTTGGAGACTCTTTTTCCATAATTAATGAGTTGATTAATTATATGTGTACTATGAACGATGGTGTCTGGATAATGATTACTGACCCATATGCAGCTCCCAAACCACAGCGAGCTTCAAAAATTCAATTACAAGGTCCAGATGCTGTATACTGCATATGTAAACTGTTTCAGGAAGGAAGTCTGCATATTAATAACATTGCCTATGTGGGTTACTTCTGCCTAGTGACTATTTGCAAAAAATAGTTCTTCGAGACAGCAAAAGATATGGAGAAACTAAATGGTTTTTAGTTTATTTTGATCTCCATGTATTTTAACTCAGTGTTTATTTCATTCTTCTTTTTTTTTCAAATAATCTAATTGCAATGAAAATGCTGTGGAATATTTAAATGCTCAAATTACATTCATACTATTTCTTTTTTGTTGGGCAGGGGTTGGGATTGGATGATGTCCTCTGAACTGCTCAACTGTCTTAGAGCAATGCTCAGGGGAATTTGAGGTCAAGAATTGAACTGGATACAACTTTGTAGTATCTTCCCATATGCTTCTTTCTTATTCTTCTAAGATGAAAGTGGCAAATGATTTTATTAGAAAAGTGAATAAATCCAACACCAATTTAAAGGAATAGTGCCTACTCCAGAAACTCATGTCATCTCTGCAACATAAATTTTTCTTTCTCTTTCCATACTTATCTAATCATCTTTCAATTAAAAACTGTTTTGTCTCACTAAAAATAAATTGAGGTTAAAGGAAAATAAAATAATCCATACCTAATATTTGGCATATATGCATTATATTTAAAGTACAGATATAGTTTCTCTTTTTTCTGTTTATAATAGTATATTTAAATTTTTACTGATTTCTTATTAATTGATTACCTCCTAAATGCAAAGCTGTTTGATAAGTATTTGGATACACAAAAAAGCAGTGTACTTACTTTCCCAGCACTCATAAAGGTAATTATATTGTGAAGAATCATCATGGAAATCCTTCAAAATACAGGAACCAGGGTTTAATCATGGCAGATCTGATCAATTAATATTTTAGTAATGCTTAGCTTATCATCATCAGATTTTTTGTTATTTATTGTGATAGTCTCAAAATTGTGATTGAAGATAGACTTGTCCCCAAATGGTACAATACATTAGGTCTAATAGAGAATTGAGAATCATTTCTTATAAAATTAATAGAAATAACTACACTGAGAACTACCATAATCATGTGAATGAATGAGGGAACTGGAAAGCTTATCTAGAGCATAGATGGGGGTAGGGTGGGATGGAGGGAGATTTGGGACAATGGTGGTGGTAATGTTGCACTGGTGAAGGGGGGTGTGCTGTACATGACTGAAACCTAATCACAACCAGATCTGTAATCAAGATGTTTAAATAAATAAAAAATAAAAATAATTAATCCAATTTTATGCTTTTATTTTCTTCTTATTTTAATGGATAATGGTCACTTATTTTTCAACAACTTATACTTATTTATATTGTAGTTTAGGAATATGATTACAATGCTGTTTCTATTCAGGGTCTTTATATACATGCTATTAAGATCAATGGTATTGTTACTACTACATATGATACTCCTATGACCATGGTAACAATATACAAAATTACTATACACTACTATAGCTATAGTATAGCCTATACTTGCTTATTATAGCTCTATCTTTGTCCAGTGTCCTCTGCTCAAACCTTTCAACTCTCTCACTTATCCTCTAATTTTTGTTGATTGATAAGACATCAGTGCACATTGTTAAAGAACTTAGTCACTGGGGCCCAGGAGATAGAATGGAGGTAAGGCGTTTGACTTTCATGCAAAAGGTCATCCGTTCGAATCCTGGTGCCCCATATGGTTCCCCCATGCCTGCCAGGAGCGATTTCTGAGCATGGAGCCAGGAGTAACCCCTGAGCACTGCCGGGTGTGACCCAAAAACCAAAAAAAAAATATATATATATATATGTTATAAGATATCTGATTTCGAGGTCGGAGAGATAGCATAGAGGTAAGGCATTTGGCTTGCACACAGAAGGAAGGTGGTTCAAATCCTGGCATCCCATATGAGCCTGCCAGGAGTGACTTCTGAGGTTAGAGCCAGGAGTAGCCACTGAGTACTGTAGTGTAACTCAAAAAACAAAACAAAAAAACAAACAAAAGATATCTTAATTCAATTGCATTATAGTCATAAGGTAAATAAATTATAGGTGCAGTTGTCTTTAATCATTCTTGATTCTTTTATTGTACACCAGTCAGTGGTCTAAAAATTATTCCAATCTTAGAAACTTGTCCAGCTATAAAATATCATAATAATGTCATATGAAACTAATAAATTATGTTTCTGAGTTTTATTTGATTTTCATGTTAAAATGGG
The DNA here is from genome assembly GCA_004027635.1 of Crocidura indochinensis. NCBI lineage: Eukaryota > Metazoa > Chordata > Mammalia > Eulipotyphla > Soricidae > Crocidura > Crocidura indochinensis. The sequence goes on from PVKC010022058.1 coordinate 16,914, forward strand.
GTTTCACTTATATTTCCTTAAGGTCATATATCTTAAAGACTTTATCATTTATTTTAATTAGACTTTATCATTTTCAATTATCGTACAAATTTATTTTCATAAATATACCAACAAAATTTTCAGGTCATCATATTTGACAATATATAATTCATTTATTGCATTTTATTAATGTATTTCCCAATGCTTATCATTTTAATCATCAAAGTCTTCAAATAAGCTCAGAATGCAAGATAAACTGGCATCTATTTATTTTCTGAAATAAAAATGCAAAATTGTAAATTTAAAAATGAGTTTAAAACATTATTGTATATTTGGGGTTTTTTTTTTGGCTTGTGATTATTGAGTTATTTAAAAAGTATTTCCAAATATATGCACTTTTCTAAGTCTAGAAGTTGGAAGATTAATTAGAATCACAATGGAAAAATTAATTGTATAAACAAATAAAAGCAAATTATTAGTCTCAAAATAATAAGCAATAATCCCGTTATAACTTGGAAACAAAGTAAGAGAATCACCTTTTTATGGCTAAAACATGTAGTATATTTCTGATATGATAAACAAGTAAAACTAATATGGTATCTTTTTGTCAGAGCAATAATATAGGAAATAAGGCCTACCATACACCTGACCTTGGTTTAACCCATTGAACTAGATCACTTCTTGGAGTGATCCATGAACACACAGCCAGGAATAAGCCCAGAGCACTCTTTGTGATGCAATAAATGGACAAAAAATAGATAGCGGGGATAAGTAGATATTCAATTTAGATTAATTAAAGCTTTCAAACATTGTTAAATGACTTCTTAAATTTCTAGAATCTTCTAGATGTGAAAATATATATTCTGTTACAAAATAATAATGAAAAAATTACACAGCTTTATTTTGGATAGCACAATTTTCCTTAAAGTATCTGGTTTTTAGACTGACCTCATTTCCAAGGTTTCT